>PVKC010001389.1:0-51066 GCA_004027635.1 Crocidura indochinensis
AAACTATAATGGAGCAAGAAAAATTCTCCACTGAAGGGACACTGCTTGGTTTTAAATAAAATAATTTTATTTTAAGATTAAATATTCTTTGTTCTACTTTTTAATTTTATGATGGTTATCATTAGTGTTAAGTAAATTGAATGATTGCCATATAAAAATAATAAATGGAACTGAGTCTACCAAGAGACTGAGGCAGGCACAAGGGAACTTCAATATACTGGGAAGCAATGCTAGCTTGCACTTGTGGTAAGTGTAGAGTTAAAACAGGTTATACCGTCATTTTTTAAACTAGTTTTTCCCCGCTGGAGCTTATATGGATATTAGAAAATGTTGTTTAACTGACCATACACAAAATTTCTGTGAGCGGACATGTCACATATAAAACTTAGGCTAAATACCCATCTCCAGTACTTCTTCAGAATGACAATGACTGTTTCTGTATTCAGGCCCTAAGGACTTCTTTCTTAAAGCCATCTTCTGTATACTAAACTTTGTCACTCTCACAGAGTCCAACTTCAATTATCACCTCTGTGGGAATGATCCCTGCTGCTACCTAATTATTATTCTTTTGTATTTATTTATTTACTGATTTATTTATTTTACCATTGTCATCTACACTCCTTGTGGGTCTCCTTAGAGACATTATTCTCCAGGTCTTTTTTAATTTCATATCATACATGTCTTTATTACCCTGAGTCATTTCTATTAATATCATTCACATCTTGACTAATCCAATCTTAAAATGCCTAACAGAATAATTTCAAATCCAACTTTCAAAGTACAGCCTTTAAGTTTACAGAAAGAGTGGTATATTTTTGGTATCCGTAATTATTATATAAACCATAAGTATAGAAGCACCTCTCTCAATTCCAAACAGCACATGGTTTTTCTTTACTTTTATCTTTTAATACATATATTTATGCTTGTTTTGTATACTTTTTCCTTGATATCTTTCAAAATAATTTATCATTTATCCTTCTTTGATATTTCTGTGTGTCTTTTATTTAAGTCTAATTCTATATCATTAATTCTTATTTTGTAAGAATTGTGCTCCTAATAATAGCACTATACTTGGGCATTCATATATATCTGTACTTTTAAAAAAGTGTTATTCTTTCTACAGTTTCATATAGCAAAAAGAAAAGTCAGTCCCTGTAATAGCTCATCTTTCTCAGATTGATGTAAAAATTTTTAGCAGGGTGTTGCTAAGTTCAAACACACACACACACACACACACACACACACACACACACTTGCTCGTTCACTCTCACTCTCAGACTTATTCCCATTTAAAAAAATTATGCAGACTTAGAGTTTAAGTGCTTTGCAACAAATCCAGAATTCCTAAATGGTAGAATTAGCATTTGAGTCATATTGGCTAAACACACTGCCTCCAAGGCCAAATAATTAATTTGGTGCCTTCTCTGGAAACCACAGCCTGAAGGTAAATCTTGCTAAAATGTTATTTGTTAGGGTGAAGAGTTACATTCCCTTATCAGACTGGATTCTTCTCAAGCTGGAAAAGCAAACAAATGAATAGCAGATAGATTAAAGACCAAAAGTTAATTGCTAATACCATACATTTTATAACTATAAATTATAAAAGAAATGATTGACACCAAGAGTTTTGAGTTTGAGGAATAAGAGTGAAATAAGGGGTCTCACATCATTCCTACAAGATTGGATTTAATCCTGAGATTTCTGTGGGTTCCTCAAACAGATTTGCAAACAAAATTCAGATGCTTGAGAAGTTAAAGTTTACTGTAGAGTTTAGAAGAAAAGTCCAGGGTCCAGGTCCCACACCAAATCCCAGGCCTCTCCCTTTACCCTTTACCTGCCCTTTACCTGTTTACATCACTATGTGTCCTGTCCCTCACTAACTGTCCAACTCCAATGTATGAGGGCTGGTCTTCTGCCCACAGACTTCTCTATTCCAGTGTCCAGTTTCTATTCCAGATTCTTGATTTGGAATCTGCAGCTGGAATCCTGTCTCCAGCAACCTCTTAGTTGGCATTGGCTACTCTGTAACCTATTGTTGGTCCTCTTTTTCTATATCCCAGAAACCCCTGACTACCCCTCTTTCAACTTTCTTTAGTTTTCAGCCATGGTCACTTGCAAATGGATCAGTTCCTGCTAACCTACCACCTATCTGGGCATATCTGAGAGTTTAGAGATTGTTGCCCCTCTGGGGGATTTCTGATATCTTCTACCTTTCTCCTTAGTCACTTGTTTTATTTTTATTTGGACTTTATGCTGAATTTTCTTTTATATTCAGTCATTGAGAAATGACAAAGGCATTTATGATTGGGTTTTAGGTGTACATTCCCTCCATCATGAACCCAAACCTCATTTGTCTCCCACTCACGATCATACTTTTATGAAGGCATTTCTCTCTCATTTTTAAAAGAAAAGTTTTTGCACTGTGGTTTACAATACTGTTGCTAGAGTTTCATAGCTATACACTTTTGGCTGAATAACTTTTTTTTTTTTTTTGTGGTGGCCAATTAGAATGACTCTATTATCCACCCTCTAGTCTACCATTCCAAAGGATGAGATGAGATTGGAATCTTTTTTTTTTTTTTTTGGTTTCTGGGTCACAGCCGGCAGTGCTCAGGGGTTAATCCTGGCTCCATGCTCAGAAATTGCTCCTGGTAGGCACGGGGGACCATATGGGTCACCAGGATTCGAACCGATGACCTTTTGCATGAAAGGCAAGCGCCTTACCTCCATGCTATCTCCCGGGCTCGGAGATTGGATTCTTTTTTCTTTTTGGGGGGGCCACACCCATTTGATGCTCAGGGGTTACTCCTGGCTAAGCGCTCAGAAATTGCCCCTGGCTTGGGGGACCATATGGGACGCTGGGGGATCGAAACCGCAATCCTTTCCTGGGCTAGCGCTTGCAAGGCAGACACCTTACCTCTAGCGCCACCTTGCAGGCCCTCAGATTGGATTCTTAAGACAACACTTTTGTTCTACATATTTTCTATGCTCTAAGACAGGTTTTCCTGAAAAAGTTCGACATTAGTAAAAGATGCTTATTGAAAAAAAAATATCTTTCGGGGGGCGGGGAGAGAAAAAAAATATCTTTCTCAGGACAACTTGAGGAAGTGTGTCAACCTTTTTAGAGATAACTAGTCCTATCCTGATTTTCATTCATCTTAGAAAATTATAAGGAGACTGTAAAACATACTATTTATAAATTAAACAAAAAAGACATAGGAAAGTTATATAATCTGACAAAACTATGTAGTTAAGTATATGCTTTATTGTATACATTTACTCATTATTTTATATCACTATCCTAAATGAAATGAAATGTGGTCCATTTCATACATTTGTAAAATGTAAGGTCTTGTAATATGAGGTCTAAACTCCAAAATGAAAATTCTCTCTTAAATTTGGAAGTGTTATTGTATGATTCATGTCAATCACTTCTAATTACAACATGATTTACTAGGGGAAATCCACATTACCACACTATCAGCAGAGAATTCAATTATGAGCTAAAGGAGCAAAGAGCCACTATGACAAGGCTCAAGAGACTGACAAGATAATGGGCAGTAGATCACTGTAGAGAGTTCCCAGGAGAAGCCATTTTATTTTGAAGGGAGGAATAGGCCCTTTTTCCAAATGAAAATCCTTATCTCTGAGGACTTTGAGAAAGTTTCAGGACCAAGTGTGAAATTCAGAAGGCAACTCAAATGGGTGTAATATTCTGCGTCTATTTATATCATATTTCAGAGATATATTATCAAGACCAACTGTGTATTTTAATTTAAGTGGTACCTCTTAGCATCACTAGATTGTAATTGTTCTTGTTTGGGTATATCTTTATCAAAGTCTTTGTAAACTTTTGGTAGCTGTTTTTTTTAACTGATTGCATTAGTGCTCTATCTCAATTGCCTCCACACTTCATTCAGTCTACATCTTTAAATATTAAAACACATGACAAGTACCTGAGGTATAATTTTAGTTCTCTGGATTTTTGGGTAAAATTTCACAGGTATAGTATATATCAGTGAACTATTTCAAATTGACTTTATCCTTTTTTTTTTTCCTGAAATTTTCCAACAGTATATTTGGTTTTATTTTGTGTGTGTTTGTTGTTGTTGTTGTTGCTGTTGTTTTTCGGGTCACACCCATTTGATGCTCAGGGGTTACTCCTGGCTAAGCACTCAGAAATTGCCCCTGGCTTGGGGGGACCATATGGGACACCGGGGGATCGAACCGTGGTCCTTCCTTGGTTAGCGCTTGCAAGGCAGACACTTTACCTCTAGCGCCACCTCGCTGGCCCCACCAACAGTATGATATTATATGAACAAAAATTCAGGGTTTCATGCTGCCTAGGGTGCATTTTTGAGATTTATTTAGAGTAGTTAGTGTTTTTTTTTCTCTTCAGAGAATTTCAGCTTCAGATTATAAAATACTCAATAACCTCCCCATATGCAGAATGGTATAAGAATGAGAATATGTTGGGTACTTTGAAAATTCTATGCATTAAAATTAAAAATTCAGGCAAATAATTTTTAAGAAATATTTTTAAGAAATGTTTTTTCAATGAAGAGTACTAACTGAAAAAAATCACCATATTTATCACATTTTTAAAAAATGTTTTCAGGATAAATATTTTGCTTTCTCTATTTTATTTCAATTCTCAGAAGCAGATATATTAGTTGAAAGATATAGATTGTCTGTGGTATATAACAGAAATTTGAAGTCATATAAAGATAATTTATGACTTCAAATAAGATAGAAAATTAGTGGGTGGCCAGAGCAGTGGCAGAAGCAGTAGGCCTGCATGTGTTAACCTAGGATGGACCGTGGTTAGATCCCCATCATCCCATATGGTCCCCAAGCCAGGAACGATTTCAGAGCATAAAGTCAGGAGTAGCCCCTGAGCATCACTGAGTGTGGCCCAAAAAGCAAATAAAATAATTAATGGGGATAAAATAAGTATTGAACACAGCAAAGACTGAATTTTTTACAATACTATTTTTATGAGAATTGCTCTAATTTTTAAATGCTGAAAATAGACTTCTTAGCAACCTTTGCCCTCAAAAGTAATGTAAAGAAGCGCAGGCTTGTCTGGGCCTAATATGACTCAAATAAGTAACTTTGAAATTATTCTTCCTGTCTATATTAATTTACATCCTACTAGGTTTATAATTCAGAAAGTATCAGAGTAGAGAGAGTTTGTGGGGGTGAGTACACATAATTATAAACATTTGTTTTGAAGGTTTTACAGTAATAATAGACTTATTTAACAAAGGCCTTTAGAAGAAATGTAAAATCATTGAAAATGTGGATATAAGTCACAATGTTTTGTGTATAATGAAGATTTTAAAAGTCATAAATATATATATATATATATTTTAAATATATTGAGTAACTGAAAATAAACTGATGCAAAAGAAAGAAATCAGTGTGAGCTTTTAATAAAATGCTAATCTCAGTCAATTAAATAAATATATTTGCAATTTTGTTAAAGAAATTTCTTAAATATGTCATCATATGACTACATACCATGGCAGATAGGGAAATTGTTCCTTCTGGGGAGCTATAGCCTGTGAAAAGTCATTTACATGATTATTAAGATATAACCTAGATTTTAGGGAATTATAGGTAGTTGTGTGTATGTGACATACATTCAATTAGGAAAATAAGACTGAGTCCGTGAGTGTGAGGTGAATTATTCTGATGTCTGTTATAAATCCCTAACATAGCTCATGAGATCAATTAAGATGTTCAAGCAGTTACAAAAAGGATGATTGAGGCAAATGGTAACATCAGGATGACCATATGGTAAGGGGAAACTAGAACCGTTTGGACGTAAAACGAGAGCCATTGGAATTCCAGTTACAATCATACACTTCACAGCAAGGAAACAGCAGAATGAGGCAGCCAAGAAAAATACTAGATGAAGAACAGTTTGGGCAGTGATAAAGACAAACAAGCCTGTGTTTCCAAGTCAATAAACAGGTGGCAGGAATGAGGGTGACATCATCCATATCTGCTCTTTCCCTCCTCTAGACCAAGTGTATTGCCACTTGGTGTATTGTAGGGACAGGTATTTGCCAGAAAAGTGGCATTTTGTTTTATATGTAGTCAAAAAGAAAGGAAAGAAAGAGAGAAAGAAAGAGAGAAAGAAAGAAAGAAAGAAAGAAAGAAAGAAAGAAAGAAAGAAAGAAAGAAAGAAAGAAAGAAAGAAAGAAAGAAAGAAAGAAAGAAAGAAAGAAAGAAAGAAAGAAAGAAAGAAAGAAAGAAAGAAAGAAAGAAAGAAAGAAAGAAAGAAAAAGATTTGAGGATGTTGTTTAGGCAGGAAGAAGTCTTTTTTAACCAGAAAATCAAAGGTTGTATTCCCCTGCTTTTTCTAAATGCACTATCATTGTGTTGCTCTATGCATGGTCAAAGACAACTACTCTCAAAGCTGCCAAGTGGACTGTGTGACTAGAATCCATCATCACTACAGAGCAGTATGGCCTTTGGGAAACTTAGCTCACCTAGAAATGCATTATCAGGTGATAACAGCTTTGCCAGCATATTACCCCAGTAGACCAATCTAAAAGGCTTTCACTGTTTAAATTTTTCAAAAGCTAAACTGTGATAGACAATTTAGCCTAACTTTTTAAATAGTCCTAAATATAAATTTACTAATTATTCCATCTTATATAGGAAGGACTACAATATTAAATTCTTTATTGATTAAAAATTAGGTAGAATGTCTTTTGGAAAATTCACTAAACTATTTGTATTCTAAAATAAGACACTTAAATAAATTTATGCTAACTGAATTTTAAAATAAATCTCAAAGTGAGAATCACTGTAAGATCAGATGAATTTTTTAAAATGTGATTTTCTAAAGATGCAAAAACAGAAAAGCATCACACTTGCTTTGAAGCAAGATCTGATACTTTAATGTGACAGTAGAAAATTAAAATATACTTCCAGTTACAGATCTTCAAAGCATATACTATAGTTGCAACTGTGTCATCAGCTTATTGTGGAAATATGTTAGAAAACCTCAACATGCTTAAGTTACGGCATGTACACTAAAATATTAGTTATTATTATTGTCATAGTCTGAGGAGAAAGGGGTATGTACTTACTAACTAAAAAAGCAAAATACACTTTGTAGAAGTCAAGAATTATTATGTAAGATTAATTTAGTGAGATTATTAGAATTACTTGTTTGGGTGCTTAATATCTGTCATTTAGGTGTTATTTTTTATATAGCTTCTTTGGTGAACCTAACGTGATCCACCAAAACTCCTGATATTAGCAACACAGGAAATTAGTGGTTGAAATAATAGAAAATCTTCTCTGAATTAGTTTTAAAAGTCTTCATTTTACCGTAGTTATTATTAAAATATATTTATGGGCATTTATGTATTTATAAACATAGAAATATAATACAAAAGGTGTATCATGTTTTTAATTTTTAAAGCAATATATTTTATTTAGAAAAATGGAGGGAAAGTGACAAACAGGAAGACAAAGATAGACAGAAAAGAGAACACAAAGTGCACTTTGTGATGGGGTAGAAGACAATAAGTTCAAAGATGTATGGTTTTTTGTTAGCTTTTATTTGAGTCGCCACAATTTACAATAAAATCAAAATGAGTGGGACAGATGACCTTTCTTATGTGTAAGATATAAAGAAAAACAATAAGGGAAAACAAATGGCCAAAGGCAACAGAATATACGAACTGATCTAATATTAGTTTTATAGTAGGTTTTCACCCAAATTTTACTATATGGGGCCTTATTACTAGGATGTGGCCAAGTGGAAGAGCATTGTATTCCTTGGATTGTTCAACTAAAATAAATTACAGAAATTGGAAATAATTCTATCTAAAACTTAATTTTTAAAACATACGTTTCTGTTTGTTCTAGGGCCATCTGGCAGTGCGTAGGGCTTACTACAGGCTCTGTGTTCAGAGCTTCCTCCTCTTTGCTTTGTGCTCAAGGATCACTCCTGCCTGACTTAGGAGGATCATATTCGGTCCTGAGGATATTCAAACTGGGTCTACAATGCCCAAGCCAATTTCTCTAGCCACTTTGTCACAAAGCATATACATTTATTAATTTTCTTTGGTTTTTGGTTTTGGGGCCACACCCGGTGACACTCAGAGGTTACTCCTGGCTATGTGCTCAGAAATCGCTCCTGGCTTGGGGGACCATATGGAATACCTGGGATTGAAACGCGGTCCGTCCTGGATCAACTGCGTTCAACACAAAAGCCCTATCGCTGTGCTATCGCTCTGACCCCAAAAGCATATACTTCTTAATGCTTGAACTTAATGTGTGTTTTATTGTTATTCTTTTTATTTTTTGTTTTGTGTTTGCTTTTAAAGATTATAATAAATTTTCCATCTATGAACCACAAAAAAAGAATTTTTTTAATTAGTTTTGTTTGTTTGTTTGTTTTTTGGTTTTTGGTTTTTGGGTCACACCCGGCAGTGCTCAGGAGTTACTCCTGGCTCCGTGCTCAGAAATTGCTCCTGGCAGGCACGGGGGACCATATGGGGCACCGGGATTCAAACTGAGCAGCAAGGGCACACTCTACTGTACTCAAGACTTGTTCTTGGCTCACTAAGTTATCATTTTTGGCAGGACTAGAAAGACCATATATGGTTACTGGGGATCAAACCCAGGTAGATTGCTTGCAAGCCAATATCTTTACCTGTTGTCCTATATCTGCAGCCCTTATAGCTTATTATTATTTTTCAATTGAATGGACATTGCTTTCTAACATTATTTATTTTAGGAATACTTAATTTAAAACCAACAGATTTTATTTTAGGAATACTTAATTTAAAACCAACAGATTTAAATAGTAAATTTAATGCCAGAATTTTAATTCAATTTTTCATGAAATTGTTTTTATTTTATCATTTATTTGCTTTTCTTATCCTTTTATTTTTGATAAATACTAATTAGTCTTATAATATAAATATTTATTTCTATTTTTCCTCACTTCAGATGTCACTGCTCAATATTTATTTGTATTTTATTTAATATTTTTCTTTTTTCTCCATATACCATATAAGTGCAATTATATAGCATTTATCTTTGTCTCAATTTATTAATCACAAGTTATCCATACTCTTGAAAATGGCAGGATTACTTATATTTTATTAACAATTTGTATTGTGGATATAATCCACTTCCTCTATAACCATTGCTCCTTCCATAGGCTCTACATTTGTTTGGTTATTTTAAATAATAATTTAATAAACATGACTATGCATTTATGTTCTCAAATTAGTCTTTTTAACAAGTATGCAGAAATAGAATAGATTGTATGCAGTTTACAAATTTAATGAATATAATAGAATAGATCATTTTGAGAAAATTCTATACAATTTCCCATAACAGGTAAACAAACTTATATCCTCATTGATAATGTCTAGAGCTTCCTTTTTTCTACACATTTCATGAACATTTATTCTTTATTATCTTTCAGATAATACTATTTTCATTCATGCAAGGTGATTTCACTGTTTCGATGTTAGTTTGTTAATATTCTAACTACAAGTGTTACAATTCAACATTGCTCCAATTAAATCACTGTGTTTCTTTTTTAAACTTAAAGACACAGTATTAACCACTTCATATTGTAAAGTTGATTACCAGCCATTATTACATCAAGATAAAAAATAGACATTATAATAAAAAATTGACATTAAAAAACTGGAAATTATGTGCCATCTGTATGTCTTCTCCTGACATTTAGTTTTTGAATGACATTCAAACTTTTTGTTAGAAGTGTCTATGTTTTATCTTCTTGTAATGATGGCAAGTAATGAATTTTACAATATGCTTTTTTGAAAAATATACCTTTAATTATATTCAGCGTTTAGTTTAAAAAATACGGTGTTCTTACAAAATATTCACAAAACTAAAAACTATTATAACCAACATCAGTTTAGAACTACCTGTCCTATGTTTGTTAATTGGTGTTCTATTTTGTTTGATTTTAGGTTTCAGGTCATACGCAGCAATACTCCTGGGCTATAACTGACTATTTTCTTGGATCATTCTTTTTGTTGTTCAGAGTCTTATGTGGTGACAGGGATTGGTACTGACCATCACATGTAAAACATGCACTGTGGCTATTTTTTTTTAGTCTTGCTTGTTTTTAGAGTAGCATTGGTTTTACAGATAACACACACACACACACACACATATTCAACATAATCACCACAAACTTACTAATATTCCTTCAACACAGTTGACTGAACCCTTTAATCCCATTCATCCACATCATTTGGTTACCTATGGCCAAAGTATAAAAATTTGATTACTTTGTATATTATTTAAGAAATAGTTTTACATCTTCATATTTTGTGTTGTTTCTGAAATAAAGCACTGGTTCATTAATTATTTATAATATTTAAATTACCTGTAGACAATATAGACACTCCTGGCATTGAAATTACATTCTTTAAAGCATATTGACCTCCTAAAAAATATAGAATTCAGAGTGCATAAAAAAATTAGTGAAGTAAAAGAAAAATCTAATGCATCATTACAAATATTATAGAAACATAAGAAAAGTATTATGAGAGTAGAAATATAGCAATAATTATTTAATTTTATATATTAGAAAACTATTAAAGTCGGGAGAAAATGGAGAAAGTTGAGACTAGAAATAAAGTGTTACATTAGCTTTTTTCCAGATTTGTATTCTAATTCGACATCTATATATTAATTCTATTTTCTTAGATTAATTTACAAGTCAATAAATCTGTTTGTGCTTTATTTTCTTGAAATAAGTTACATAAAAGTAAAAATTTATCAAGTCATAAAAAGTAAAGATTCAAAAATAATTGATAATAACAACCTTTTGAATTAAATATTCTAAAGAAACCAAAGGGTAACCATAATGTGTTAAGAAAAAAGATGTAGGGAAGATTTAGAACAAAGTAAAAAGATACTATGAATTTATTGTAAATGTTTGGTCATTCATGAATAAATTACAGTAATTAATTTAAAAAACAGTGAAATGTGTTATTTTGTATTTTAAAAGAATTTTCAATTTAATATTAATAGATCAGTATCTGTGTTTCTATACTTCAAGTAATGTTCATTGTAGTGCCAAAGTACAAAAGTAGAGTAATTAATAAATTTAAAGAGAGCTGGTAGTAGAAATTTATAAATAAATGATAGCTTATAATTTATTTTAGTTAAATTAAAATAAATTAAAATATTAAAAAATATAAATTAATTATATTATATATAATACATTATATATTATATATCATTTATATTATAAATGATCAGTTCTTGATCATTTATACAAATATGAAGCAACTTGGTATTGGCCTTATAATGAACCAATAAGAGTAAAGACATAAATCAATATACCATTTGTATAACTTCAAATATTTTATTGTAGGTTTTTTTCCATTTAAATAAAGCCTTATTCAAATTAGAATATCAGGTGATAATTTGAAATACAGCTCTTTTTATAAAACTCAAAAAAATGCTAAATTCCAGTCAGACATGAAACTGATAATTATAGATTTTATCAATTTAGAAAAATTGGAAGTGAAAACTGACATGTGCTACTCAATCCTTAAAATTTAGATATAAATGAACTGCCAAGAATTTTCAGATATATGAGAAAATAAAGCAATATTGGCAAGTATAAAGACAAGCGAATAGAAATACTGACCTGTGAGAATGTTAACTACTGTAACAGAAAAAAATAGCATATATTATGAATTCTCTAATTGGAATGCATATTTATAGAAAATAAAGCTCACCATAGAAGAAATAATCATGTAACATAAACCCTTTCTAATAGACAAAGAAAACATGAAAGGCTCCCAGAGATAGTACAGAGACAGGTATTTTCCCTGTATAGGAAAGTTATATAGTCTTAATCCTGGCACCCAAATTCAGCCAGAAAAAGTCCAAAGCACTGCCAGTTGTGACATCCAAGTTAGAGAAAAAGAGTATGTGTGAGAGAGAGAGAAAGAAAGAGAAAGAGAAATAGAGAGAGAGGGAAGGAGAGAGAGAAACAATCACCTTTCCAGTTTAGAAATTTCACAACATACCCAGCCAAAAAATTTTAATAGCTTTTTATTTTGTATTCTTTCACATAAAAGTGAAAAAAATTTTAAGAAGCGTCAGAATATTACATTTTATATGTTGAGTTTAAAGAGCTTTTGAAACCAATCTGAAAAGAAAATAATTTTAAAATAAATTTAATTTGAACTTAAAGATATCACATCCTAAAAACTTTCATATCTGTGTAAAATGAGAATTAGAAGTTTCTGATAAACACTTTCCTTTTATGCAATTGGTGAATCTTATGGCCAGAGTGATAGTACAGAAGATAAGGTAATTTCCTTGCATGCATCTGACCCAGATTGGTTCCCTAGCACCCCTGAGTTCCTTTAAGGCTACTTGGAGTAATTTTTGGAATCAGCACCAGTAGTATTCCCTGAACACAGCTGGGAGTGACTCCAAAAACAACGGGCATTGGCAAAATGTTGCTGAATCCCGATATGTTAAAATTTAGAAAGATAGTGGATTTAGGAAAGAGTGCATCCCTACTAGCATGTCAAACCTATAGACAAAAGCAAAGTTCAAATTTATACCAAAAAAAGGAGTCTAATCATTGAAAAAATAATTCATATTACTAGGGAACATAAAAATAGAATGATAGATACTTTGCATGTTTTCTTTTTTTATTATAACTAAGTAGTGTTTATACTAACATGTCTATTAATTCATGCACAAAACTGAAGTATGTTAAGTAAAATCAGTCAGAAAAAGAGAATTACACAGAATGTACCTTCTCAAAGATAACAAAATAATTATTATATAGCATAATTATATGCTATAATTGGATAATAAATACACATAGTAAAATAACAACAAATAGCTAAAAGTGAAGAACTAATGTGTCTATCTGCAGAACTGAGCATATCTAGGTGGAAAAATAGGGATATTGAGAAGACTGATAGGACATTGGTAGAGACAGAAAACTTATTGAAAAATACGGTATTATTGTGATGTGTGAAAGTTGCTAAAAAAGTAGTATTATAAATTATAATAACCATTATATCCATGGTAATATATTTTCTTTTTTTTATTTTTTCATTTTTCTTTTTTTTTTTTTTTGACCACATCCACTGACGCTCAGGGGTTACTCTTGGCTATGTACTCATAAATCACTCCTGGCTTGGGGGACCATATGAGATGCCATGGGATCGAACCACAGTCAGACCTAGGTTAGCATGTACAGAGAAAACACTCTGCCACTTGTGCTACAGACCCGGCCCAGGTTACATTTTTTATAATGGTGCATATTTATCATTCATCTATTCTATCAAGATCATAAAAACATGACAAAGCTTATTCTGTTAATGATTTTACTTTTATACTAGACTAGCATAGATATCAAATAAATAATACATTTAATAGAAGCTTTTATGTCTTATTAATTTTAATTTTATGAATATAAGAAACTCACATATAAAATCTTTTTTTAATATTAGTAATAAATTAGAATGTTATTAAATTTTGACTTGACTTCACAGAAAACTCAGAATAATCAACTAGTGTTTACTCTGGCTCATAGAACAAGATGAGAGTCAAATAAAAGTTTAGAATTCTCAACACTAAACAACCATTTTTCCTAATTATATTATTACATGTCATTATAATATTATATTGACATTCCCATGAGAGATAGCAACAGACAAAGACCTCAGCATCAAAAGCTCTGAAGTGCCCAGCACAGGTAGGTTTATCTCCTCCAACTAAGGAAGGAGTCAGAAGAGGGGGCTGCTCCACTTTGCTCCACAGTCACTCACATCTTCTAGAACATGAATCCATCTCAACATGAATTAAGAACCACACTACAAGTGTGGCAATGGGGAAACAATGCAGGACTAAAGCACACATAGAGAATGAAGATGGCAGCTCTGATGACCTAAAAAATACCAACCACCTAATTAGCCTCTCAGATAAGGAGTTTAGAGAAGAAATATAAAGAATCCTCATAAAAATCAAAGAAAGCATAGATCAAGCTGAACAAAGATAGAAACCAGAAAAGTCTAAACTGATATAACTGAACAGAAACACTTAATAGATGAAATGAAAAAATTTATTGAAAGCCTCTCCAACAGAGTAACAGCAACTGAAAACAGAATTAGTGAGCTGGAAGATGAGATGCATAAATCCATACAGCAGAAGAGATTTAAAAGAACCTTAAAGCAAATGATAAGACAATGAAAAAATACTCAAAGATTGTAAAAAATGAAAATAAAAGTGTTCAATAAATTCAACAGAAACAACATAAGAACATTGGAGTCCAAGAAACCCAGGAAGAAAATCCCCAGGAAGAATCAACAGTCAAGGACATCATTACAGAAAAATTACCATAGGTAAAAACTACATGTAATCAAATCCTACATGCCCCAAAGAGTACCAGTTAAAAGAGAACCAAAGAAAAGCACCTCCAGACACATCCTAGTCACAAAAACAAATATCACAGATAGGGAGACAACACTGAAAGCAGAAATATCAAAAAGAAAAATTTTATTTAAAGAAGGATTCTTAAGATTTACAGCAGAACTGTCTGTCACAAGAAACACTCAAGGCAGTGGGATATTGTGACAAGACTGAATACAAAGATGGTATAGCATACATGAATCAATCAGCATAATGCACCATATCAACACAAAGAAAAATAAAAAACATATGATTATATCAATAGATGAAGAGAAAGTATTTGATAAGGTCCAGCACCCATTCTTGATAAAAATAAAAATAAAAACTCTCATCAGATGGGAATAGAAGGAACTTTTCTCAATATAGTCAAGGCCATCTACCACAAGCCAATGGCAAATATTATCCTCAATGGAAATAAACTAAAAGCCTTTCATCTAAAAGACAAGTCTGCCATCTCTCACCATTCCTATTTAGCATAATGCTGGAGGTTCTTGTCACAGTGATTAAGCAAGAAAAAGATATCATGGAATCCAGATAGGAAAAGAAGTCAAGCTCTCACTGTTTGCAGATGACATGATACATGATACTATATTTAGAAAATCTTAAAGACTAGTAAAGCTTCTAGAAACAATAGATTCATATAGCAAAGTGGCAAGCTACAAAATTAACACACAAAAATTAATGGCCTTCTTATATACAAATAATGATAGATAAGAAATGAACATCAAAAAAACCAATTCCATTCAAATTAGTGCCCCAAAAACTCAAGTATCTTGGTGTCAACTTAACTAAAGACGTGAAGGACTTATACAAAGAAAACTACAAAACCCTACTTAAAGAAATAAAAGATAACACACAGAAATGGAGACACATACCCTGCTCATGAATTGGCAGGATTGACATAATTAAAATGAAAATACTCCCCAAGGCATTGTACAGATTTAATGCAATCCCTCTAAAGATACCCATGACATTCTTCAAAGAAGTAGATAAAACATTCCTAAATTCATCTGGAACAATGAACACCTGTGAATAGCTAGAGCAATCCTTGGAAAAAGGAATATGGGAGGCATCACTTTCCCAAACTTTAAACTCATTTCAAAACTATAGTCATTAAAACAGCATGGTATTGGAATAAAGACAGACTCTCAGATCAGTGGAATAAACTAGAGTATTCAGAGAATGCTCCCCAAATATACAATCAACTAATCTTTTATAAATGGGAAATAAATGCAAAATGGTGCAAAGAACGCCTCTTCCATAAGTGATGTTGTGAAAACTGGTCAGTCACTGCAAACAAAACTAAACAAAAAACCAAAAAAAGCAAAAACAAAAACAAATTCAGTCCTCCATATAACACCCTGCATAAAGATCAAAAGCAAATGGATTAAAGACCTTGATATCAGACCTGAAGCCAAAAGGTATATATAACAACACATAGGTAAAACACACCAGGACATCGAAACTAAAGGCATCTTCAAGGAAGAAACAACTCTCTCCAAACATTTCAAGTAGAGATACACAGATGACATTTGGATATTTTATTTATATCTGATATTTTTGATAAACTGAATTATACCTAATTCTTTTATTTTGTAATGTCCACAAAGATATGGTATTTAAAATAATATGGTAATATATAACCAGAAGTAAAGAGCATGTATTAAATATATTTTCTATCAGTGCTATGATAGTTTCGTTTATGGCCTGCTGAATGAAATATGCCCACATACAATCATCTATTTATTGATAGCATTATAAAACACTTCTCAGATTATAAAGAAGATAGAACAAATAATAATTACTGAGTAATTTATCAAGTAAATACAAATATGGAACTTTTCTATGGAAGACAAAAGTTAGAGGAATAACCAACATTGCAAATGATGAGTAGTGTTTTATTCTACTTTAGAAAACGTAGAATATTATTTTTTATTCTACTTTAGAGCAGTAATTTGTCTGGTATATTTTGGCAAATGTGCATTCTTGAGAATAACCTAATACTCCAAGCGAAAAACCAATGACAGAGGTAGACTAGCAGTGACAGTATAAAGATGAACTTAGTTGTGGTACACTTTAATAGTTGTGCTGCTATAGTAACTTTGTTCGTAAGAACAATGAAGATTAATGCCACTGTAATGAGTTATATGAATTGCAATAATAAATTAAAATTTCACAATAAAATTAAGGTTAATTAGTTTAATTCTGTTAACTATTTTTGTCCATATCAAAGAAAATTAAATTAACATTCAATCTATAACTTATGTAAAAATAAAACTCAGGGTACAAGATATACTATAATAGTTAGGGTGCATAATTTAACATTCTTCACTTGAGTTTCCGTCCTGGAACCACATAGTCCTATCCTACACATATAACTGGGAAAATTATAGAGACCCCTAGCACTGCATAGCCCAAGTAGCATCACATCCTCAGGACCTTGCATAAATACGAGGCCTTTGATTACATACTGCTTTTCCCCAAGTCTCTTGATATTCTCTTGTTGAGAAGATCAAACAGATAAACAAACCAAATAGAAAAGTATTTTAGGTAGATTAAAGTATTGTAAGTGGGAATAAATAAATATATTTATTTTGTAAGTATGCATTAGTAAATATCAAGGTTCATGAAGACATTCAGTTGAAGCCACGGAAACATAACTAAAAAGCAAACAAAAATACTTGTCACAGAGGCAAGCTGGTAGGTAAAAGGAAAATTGGAGGTATCTCTGGATATTAGTGACAAGATTACTAGTGTAATATTGTGTGTCTGAGAATCAATCACAAATAATTATAAATCACAGTTCCTCAATATATTATTTAAAAAAAAGGAAACAGAAACAAGAAAACAATATCATTTCAAGATGAAGGTAAAGAATAATTCTAAGTAATCTCAAATAGGTACCAAATTTACTTTTAAATGACTTTTCTTATTCACATGTTTGCATGTATTTGTTATGCTTGGGGCCATCAAACTTCAGCATCTTGTTCAAAGGTTAATTTTAATCAGGCCCTCTGGGTACCTGGCCCCATGTCAATTTGCATGCCTGAATGAATCTTCCTCTACACATTCTTGATAAACAATTTCAGGGTTTCTCATGCTGTTTAGTTACAATAATTAACCTAAAATTTCTGTTGTCATATTATTCTATATTAGCTAAGGGGACAGAGAAACATATGGATCCATCATCTATAACATCTCTTTGTATGATGAAAATTGTATTTTTTCCCCTTCAAACCATTCTTCTCTAGACTAAGCAACATCAGTTTCTTTCTTCACGGTCCCGATTTTCCAATAATTTTTCTCGCTTATTTTTTCCATTGCTGATCCCTCTTAGTTCTTTTTTGAAGCACCCTGTTTCTCTGGATTTGTATAATGCTGGCATAATTTTAACCCTTCAAATAAGCTCTAGCTAAGGCTTCTCATTTTCTGAACTTTATTTTTACTTTTTGCAGGTTATGTCCCTGTTCATATAACCCCTAAAGGTTGACACCCTCCTCTCTTATTTGAAATAGAATACATTATGGCTTAAAATTTTGTTGTACTATCAATTCAGCTTGTGAACTAAAGTGAAAGGAGTAAAATATTTGTCATTATAGAAAATAACTATACTTAGAATAGTTTAGTTAAATGTGTACAAGCTTACTGAAATGGATGACTTACTAATATATGCCTCGAGTTGCCTTCTCACTCTATAAGGAAACACTTCAGCAGAAGTTCTTTAAATAGAGATCTACTGCAATGAATAGGAATAGGAACTGAGCTACTTATAAGTAGTTATTAAATGGAACAGCTAAAAAAGTAATTTTCAGTAAATAGAAAAGTATATGAATAAATATATATTCTGGTGTATGACAGTACTGAAGCATATGCAAAGTCTGGGGAAAGCTAAGAAGAGAGCTCAAAGAGAAGACCACAAAAATACATTTTTAATTTTTCTATTTATAGCAAAGGTATTTTTAAGGTTATTTTTGTTGTGTTGTTTTGATTTGGGGACACACCTGGCCATGCTCAAGAGTCACTCATAGTTGTACATTCAAGAATCACATTTGGTGGGTTTGAAGGACATTGTGGGAAAACAGATCAAAACCTAGTAAACCAAATGTACCCACAGTATAAATTCTTCAGCCCCCAATATAGCAATTTTATAAATAAAAGCAATATATATATATATATATAAATATATATATATAAAAGTTAAATGTAAAGATCTAATCTAAAATAAGATTTGGTGCCAAAATTATTAGTACAACCTGTATAGTCCTATATTAACATTAATATTTAAATCATTGCAGTCTCCAGGATGCCACAATTATAATAAAACTTTTCAATGGGAATAACATTTAAACGTACAAAAACTTGAGCTCTACATGCCCTTTCTTGCGTTTTCTTTGTTTTCTTTCACTTTTTTCTTTTGTTTACACTTTCTTTTGTTCTTTTCTTTCTTCCTTTCCCCTTTCTTTTACCATTCCCTCTTTCTCTCCACCCTTCTTGCTCTTCGTCTTTCTTCTTTCTATTTCTTGCTTTCTTTTCCCTTTCTTCTTCCTTCCTTTCTTTTTCTTCTTTCTTTTCATTCTTTCTTTTTCCTTCCTTCTTTCCATTCTTCTTCCCTCCCATACTTTCTTTCTTCTTTTTTTCTTTTCTTTCTTTCTTTTTTTTCTTTCTTTCTCTTTTCTTCTTTCTTTCTTTTCTTTCTTTTTATTTCTTTCTCTTCCTCTTTCTTTCTTCTTTCTCTTTTCTTCTTTCTTTTCTTCCTTTTTGCCTTTTTTCTCTATCTCGCTCTTTTTTCCATTCTCCCTCTATTTTTCCTCTTTCCTACTTTCATTTTCTGTTTTTGTTTCTTTATTTTATCTCAATCTGCTGATTTTGTTTGCCTTTGAACAACACTGGCCATGCTCAAAGCTTATTCCTGACTCTGTTGTCTAGAATCACTAACTGTGGTACTTGGTGATGGCTTATGCTTTAGATAATGAACTCCAACTGATAGATAAGACAATTTCCCTACCCATTCTACTACCTCTCCATCATCTACCATGACTATCTTAATTGATCTCTTCCAAGAAAAAAAAGAAAGGAAAGCAGATTAAGTATGAATCAAATTAGAGTGTAGGTCAATCTTTTATTTTAATTGCAAGTTTTTTATTTTAATTATACAAGTCCATTGCTTCCTTTCCCAATTTTAAATTTCTTTGTAATATCAGTATTTCTTTTGAACAATCTCATATGATGCCCTATAGAAATGCACTAATATAAGAGAAAACATTACAAATAGTAAAGATTTCTGTTTTCCCCTTCAAAAATAGCAATAGAAAATAATATTACAGTTTAAAACTTGCTAATTTATTCTTATGATTGATTTGGGGTATCAATCAATTAAATTCAGGATAATTTAATATTATTATTGAAATTCAAAATAACATAAGTAAATGTACAACATAGTAGTCTTTAATGACTATATGAAACCGTGATTTAAAGGAAAGACATTTTTTAATTTTTTTATGTGCATTTGCAGCGACTATGCTGGTTCTGGACAATATAGATAATGTAATATAAATAATTGTTAAGTAAATGCATACTGGCAATAATTTCTACTGTAAGAATAATATTTTAATAATTTAATAATAGGCATAAAAGTATTTATTTAAAGATGTGTGCTTATTTTCAGTGTCCCTTTTAAACAAATGTGTTATTTATGGGTATAGAAACTATTTTTTTTAAAAAATGTATGTTCTAATTTTAAGTAAACCCTACCAATGTAGTTCACAGTGTTTTAACTTATTGTGAATAATTTCTAACAAAGCACTACTTTGACAAACATGCTATGAGGACAAATGGTAGCAGAGAACCAAAAAATCTAATTGAATGAAGAATATATTCCCAAGAGAAGATACTTTCTATAAATTCCTCCTTATTTCCTTTAGCAACCCTGCCTTTACTTCCTTACAGGCTATCTTATGTGTATGGCGAGCACAAAGCCTTTGGCAAAAAACAGTCATTTACTTCCACTCTTATGTTGTCATTTTAAGCAACATTTTTAAAAAGTTCTCAAAAAATAGATTTCCAAAGTATTTTTATTTGGCCTTATATTTTTAATAAAAGAGGAGTAAGCAGCAAAGGGTTAAGAGAAAAGAGTAAAAGTAATTTAAAAGACTAGATTTCTTCTTACTTCTATAAAAAATTTCAATCTAATGGAAGAATATCAGTAAAATGTCTTGAGAAATATGATTCTAGTGAAATAGAAAACACTGAATTCTTCAAAATGCTTTTAATTAGTATTCATGTTACATCATGAATCTACCACAAAAAAAAAGTTTTATTGGATCTCTTACATTATGGGAAGACTAATGATTTCTTGATACTTAGCCCAGACTTAGAAACAGGATTGGCCAGGCACTGTTACTGAGTAAGCAGAACTATGTTTAACTTTTACAGAAGACCATGGGGAAAAAAGAGAAGCAAATTTTTTGTTTATTTATTGTGTGTGTATGTTATTCTACTAAACATTAGGGCAGTGAATAAGTAAACTAAGTCAACCAAAAAGAATTTAAATCATATCAGTCTTTCTTTGCTTTAAAGCTTTTTCCTCTGACATCCCAAGATTTCTGCTTCACCTATCGGGATCAAATACAAATTAAATGTAAGTGACAGGAGCAACAGACGATATAGGTGTCTAAAGTACAACCTTTTGTGACTCACGTAAAAAGTCTCTTATCATTGTATGTGTCTTTGTTCACTTTTTACAAAATAATGCTCTGATGGTTGGGGTCCTTGTACTATGCTTTATGCAACTGGATATTAATGCTACAATGATCAAATTTTATCTTTATCTTATATATTTTAAATATCCATAAGATTATAAGAAACTTTTAGCAGTTCTTGGAGGCTACTCCAGATGGTGATGTTCATAGGTAACTTTGAGAATTACCTAGCAGGCTAAGAACATTGGTCTTCAAAGCTAAGCCTTCTATAAGCAAAGTTTTCCTCTGCTAATCAGTACAACAATTACACTTTTTTCAAGATTATCAGTCAGACCTATTACTAGTTAGAATTTTCTGAATAAGGAAATTATATAAATCTAAAAGACATTAAATGTTGATATCTACCCTTATAGTAGGTTTATATCCTCCCAACATATGAATAAATAATTATTACACAAGATACTTTTATTCTGTTTTCTAACCCGAGTTTCAAGATTCTAGAAGAGCCTGACACCATATCTGATAACTGCTTTCCAATTCATTAACTCTGGCAATTCAAGTCTAAAACCCAAGATAATATTGTAAAACTAACATGGTTAGCATTATGGAATGCTTAATCTGTATCATGCTTTTTGATAAATATTCAACATGAATGCTGTTATTTAACTTCAGAGAACTCTAAGTGTATTCTAAACTGGTATTCACTAACGGTATGCCCATTTTTCTCCTATAGACTCTAAGGCTTAAAGTGATTGATATATTATTTATGATCACAATGATAGCTAAATGTTAGAGCCAGTTTCCAACACAGGCTAATATGATTCCAAGAACACAAACTTGGCAGTGTCTAACTTAGTATTCTTTCTCTAAATCCACATTATAATGTTAGTATTGCAGATGAAATCCTGCAGTTAACTGTGTTCATGATTATTGTCACAATTATTTTCCTTGGTTCTCATTTCCACCTACTCTTGTCCGGACCTTAGGAATCTTCCATATTACACATATTAATATATGAATATAATACACTGTTCTTACCTTTTAATTCTCTTTCACACAATAAATGCTTAATCATTTAATACTATTAATTCAATGATACTCTGCATCTTTCAAATATCATATTTTCTGAGAAATTTTGTTGACACCTTAAGCATACCTTCTCATATTTTTACAGGGACCATATACAGAAGTACTGGAGATTATGAATTACTGCCAATATTCATGAAACTCATTCAGGTAGTACAGGTCTGACAGTTGAGTACCTAGGCTTTTTGGTACTGGGATACCCTAAGTCTTTGGAGTGACATGACATACAAATTCAAATTTGTAGAGTCAGAGAAGAAACAAATATGTTCTATCACCTTGAACCCTATCTCTGACCTAAGCTTTCATTTTTGTTTTAGAGGTATAATATTATTTTAGTTGAATATTGGCAACAAAATATAGTGCTAGATATTTCTATACTCATCAAATGTAGCAGACATTACCTAATCAATCCAGAATTTTATTCACTTATAGAGTTAGATCCAGGAAATGTAGAGACATGTATGTTAGTCAGTGACACTTAAGTGCAAAGATCTATGAAGGATATATTAAAAAAAGCAATTATTATAAGGTAGTATATCATAAAAAAGGACTCCATTAGTATCATAGAGAAGTTTGTGGTCATATATTTCTAGAAGAAAATACACCTAGATAAATAAATGGTATATAGTAAGAGAATAGTAAACAAAATTACTCTCAAATTCTTGTGAGTCCTGACTGATTGAAATTCTTGTACTTTGAGTCTTTTATTTTGAGTCAATTTTTGTTCATTAGCTTATTGCTTTATTTGGAAGGGTCACACCAGGCATTCCCGTCTTCTTTCTCATGAATAAGTACTATTTATATCAGGCACATCATATGAATCAGGGGCATCTTACGAGGCACCAGTAGTTCAATCTGGGTTAGGCATTTGCAAGGAAAGCACCATAACCACTGTATTATATCTCTAGCTTGCACAACTAATATATTAGTAATATAAATTCCAATGTCCTAATATTTTTACTTATTATTTACTTTTTATTTATCCTTAATAATCTAACTTGTACTTATCTACAGAGTCCACTGTTGCTACTTTATAGACCATGCACAATTCATACCTTGGCTTATTTACTGAAAGAACTCTGTGTTCTCCCATGGTATTCTTTAGCTACAGTGATTTCATACATTTTTGAAATGCTGTTGAAAAATGTATTTCTTCTCTGATATTGTTAAGAGTTCTGTTTAGTGCCAGCTGTGTATTTGATATTCTCTCCAGTTTGTGAACATTTTGAAAACAAGAATTTTGGCTTTATATACACATATATATGTATGTATATATACATATACATATATATGAATAAGTACAATTCTTATGTAATAGGTACTTACTCAATCTGTGATGAAGAAAGAAAAGAGAAAAGAGAAAGAAAAGGAGAAGAGAAAAAAGGAAGAAAGGAGAAAATAAGGTTATTTGTAAATGCTCTATAGTCATTCAATATCTCTGAAACACAAATGCCAGCATCTTTCTTTCCTTTCAAAGTAATGAAGTAGAACTTTGAGTATGCTCAACTGTATGAAAGTAAATGGTATGTGTAATAAGAGTCAAGTAAATTTCATAAGAAAAATAAAATAAAATATTAGAAATAGAGGTCAAAACAATATCATAATGTCTGAGTCCCATCGATGCAGTGCTTTATGTTTAATCATGAGATACTAAAGAGCTATTTCAGTTAAGTATATATTCATATTTTTCTAGTTAAATTGATGTGCATGATAATAAGGCCTTCTTTATGAAACAGGATTCTCAGAGCAATTTTTGTGCATATCTGAAGAAGTCATCTTGTTGGTTGAGGACTTTACATAAAAAGATATTGGTTTCCAATTTTGCTGGCCATCTTGTTTCCTGAAATCTTGAAAATTAAGTGTGAATCTTGGATATAAAGTGAGATTTGTGACATAGTCAAAAGAATCTTATCTTTTATTCTATAATTAATTAAGAAAACAAACTTTGATTGTTAAAGTTAGCAAGAAAAACATCAACATTCTTTCAAGCACTGAGGATATAAAGAAAGATATATTTGGTTTTATGTGAATAATATAAAGCTATTATGATCTTCCTCTAAATTGGGTGTTCTAATCAAATTATAGCAAAATTTCCATTTGCTAAATAAAACAACAACAATAATAATCCAAGAACACCATTAAATAAGTACTCTTTACTAATAAGAATAATTTCTGATTTTGACTTTGGTTTTAAATTTTGGATTACAGCTGATGATGCTAAGGAGTTACTCATGGCTTTGCAACAAAATCTTTCCTGGAAATACTTATTTGACCAAATGTGTGGTGCATGGGATAAAACATGGGTCAACTCTAAAGTGTTTCAGCACAAGGTTGAACCCTGATTCTGGTACTATCTCTCTTTTCTTAAACTGTATTCTAAAAGCAATGAACTGCAGATAAAATTGTGACCTAATGACCATCACCTCTTAGTGTAATACACAGGAAAACTAAATTTGAAAAGAAAGGGGTTTTACAGAAAGAATGGCATTTACAGATTTTAAATTGCAAGAATATCCTCTATTATATGTAGTGAGAATCCCATAATTATCTAGGAGATAACCTTCCGTACAAAAATTGAAAACGTAGGGCCGGAGCAGTGGCACAGAGCAGTAAGGCATCTGCCTTGCTGGTGCTAGCCTAGCACTAATAGTGATTCGATTCCCTGGTTTCCCATATGGTCCTCCAAGCCAGGAGCGATTTCTGAATGCATAGTCAGGAGTAATCCCTGAGTATGACCTGGTGTGTCCCCCCCCCAAAAAAAATAAAAACATAAACAAAAATATGAACCAGGAAGAGACTAGAATTCTATGAAACAAAAAAGAAACTCAACTTAGGATTGTTTTATAACGTGACTATATAACACAATGAAAGAATACAGATAAGCACTAGATGATCAGAGGGTTCACAGAGATTAAAAAAAATGAAAAGGTTCCTCAGTTCTATAGCATCATAGATCTAAGTTCTATTTCTAAAAGTTTACAATGACCTAGTGTAAAATTGTTTCAATTAAGAAAATGAAAAGTAATTAAATATAGAATATATTAAAGGGAGATATACTAGAAAATACTGATATGCAATATGAAAAAAGGCTTAAGGGAAATTCTAAGCTTTGCTGTCTTAATTACTAAAATTATATAGTTATATTTTCTGAATAATTGAACTTGTGTAAGGAAAAGATTTTGGAAAAAGTATTTTTTTCTTTTTATGTATTGTATATAAAATAGATGGACATGAAAAATTCTGTGTTTGATGCAATATTAGGGTCCTTCATATAAAAATTATATTTAAAGATGATAGTTGGAGATCACCAAACATGCAACAAACGAAAAGAAATAAATAAACTGAGTTCTTTGAGAAGGAATGCCAAAGCAGTCAGTAAAAAATGGGGGACTTTATGGGAAGTATGTTCATGTTGTATTATTCTTCATGTCTTGAGCTTTATTATTATGATATTTGATGTATAATGGTTGAAGTTTTGTACACTTTGTAAGACCCCTTAAAAATAGGGTCTTTCTAGTTCTAGAACCATGCAACATTGTCTCCTGAGAGCTATCTATATTATGGACACTGAATCATAAAATAGTTTGAAACCTCTTTTTTACACTTGTGTCTGAAAGCATAGATTCTAGTTTATTAGACCATTCTGCAAATATAAAGTACCTCAGAGATTACATTTTATCTACTAGTACTTCTGCTTTTATCATATCCATCATATCTTAATTTTACATTTAGTCTAATCCCAAATGATCAAATCTTTATTTTTGCTTTATTAAATTAGATTTTATATATTACATAGATTATCTTGTTTATAGAAAGAATATAAAAATAGGTGTAACAAGAGAGAAACAGAGATTCAGAGAGAGGGAAAGAGAGATTTAAACACAATAGTAGCTGTACATTCATTTTTCTGTGGTCTATTTCAGGAACTCTATGGTGGGCATTGCCTTGCAGTAAACTGCTAATGGGTTTGATCTCTGACTTGTGAAGAAACTTACCTCACTGTGTTTTTAGAGGAAAAGAAAAACTTAAGTTCAGACTAAAATTTTCTTGTGCAATTATCTGCTTCATTTTCTCTACACATAATGAAATCTGAAAACTAGGTGAAATAAACATTAAGGAAGTTTCTATAATGAGTTTAGCTTCCTGATGCCATGTGAAAATTAGTTTATTTTATAATCATATATTTATATAAAATATATTTCTATAATTCACATATGTCAAAATTACTTTTTTGAAGGTTTTTTTTTTTGGCGGGGGGAGTCAAACCAGGTGATGCTCAGGGGCTACTCCTGGCTATGGGGACCATATGGGATGCTGGGGATCGAACTGAGGTCTGACCACATGCAAGGTAAATATCAGACCATTATGCTATTGCTTCGATCCTGATCAAAATTACTCTGTTTTAAAAAAGATTTATACTCTACTAAAATTCTTTTTTTTGTTTTCTATGGTTTTTGGACCACACCCGGTGACGCTCAGGGGTTACTCCTGGCTATGCGCTCAGAAGTCACTCCTGGCTTGGGAGACCATATGGGAAACCGGGGGATCGAACTGAGGTCCATCCTAGGCTAGCGCAGGCAAGGCAGGCACCTTACCTCCAGCGCCACCGCCCAGCCCCTCTACTAAAATTCTTAACATATATTTTTCACTGTATTCAAACAAAGTGAATACAAAATTATCTCAGATATACATTACATCAAGCTGTGAACATAAGATAAAAATTTTCTGTCAATTGAAATAAAATTATTTTTCAAACTAACATAATTGAAGATAAAGGTTGGCAAATCTTGTACCTGGACTGTATTAAAAGAGTGATTTAAGACTGGATAATTCTCTTTATATGAAATGATATTTAGTTTGCACTTTTCATTACACCATAAACAACTTGATCTCGCCTCAATAGTCACCTGTAAACCTTCCCACATATAAGGGATACACTTCTTGCTTAGAGCAAGATTAGAGGAGAAGGTGAATGGTCATATCTAACTGTTCATTATACATTAGACATTAAAAAGATTTAATTAAGCAAATCAAGTGTTCAAAAGAGAGGAAGAATTTTCCACTAACACAACTTAAAATATCATTTCAGAACTATGTAAGGAGACTAGAATTATAGTATATCAAGTAGGGTTTTTGTCTTGAACACAGTGATCCTGGATTAATACCCTGCCTCCCATATAATTATCTAGATCTCAACCAGGAGTAATTCCTGAGTGTGCAGAGCCATAAGTTACTCCTGAGTATTATAGAGTGTAAACTCTACCCCCAGAAAAACAAAAAAAAAATATTTAAGGAATGAGAATTTCAGTTCCTATTATGATTAGGAGGATGAATTAATCCACCCCCATCTTAACATATCCACCATTTACCTTTTAGGGGGGGACACTAACTAACCACACTGCGAATTTCTTCTTTATTTGTAAGGAACTTGGGGAAAATAGTTCAAACATCTGAAAAAGACTAGATAAAACTTTATAGATATGTTTTGGCAGAAAGAATCAGCCTCAACAATTTATATTTTTGCCAGGAGTACTAAGTACACACTACCACCACTAGTCTTCTTTTCATACCAAATGAGGATAATAATTCTCAGATCTGGGAATAACAAAGGCTTTTTTGGCAGCCATTTCACATGGTGAGTGATAAATCAAACTTGGGGAACTTCCCAGCAGAAAGCACTTCTTATCTAAATATGTAAGGTTAGATCTGAAACAGACAAATATATAACCTGATGGTGCCAGAGTAGTGGCGCTAGAGGTAAGCATCTGCCTTGCAAGTGTTAGGCTAGGATGAACCACAGTTCGATCCCCCAGGGTCCCCATATTGTCCCCCCAAGCCAGGAGCGATTTCTGAGCTCATAGCTGGGAGTAACCCCTGAGTGTTCACAGGAGTGGCCCCCAAACAAAATAAAAACAATCAAAAATAACATGATGGGTGCAATAGGTAGGTTTAATATTTTTAATTGCATTTCTTAATTTGAATGTTTGGCACATATTTAATTGTCAACAAAATAATAATTCATGACAAATTAAGAAAAATCTATCAAGCCTCTAATAAAGAATTCCTCTTATTGTTCTAATACATGGTTTTGTAGAACATTGTAAATGTAAAGTATTATTTTGCTGTCACCCTAATTTCACAAGGGTGTAAATTCTCTCATCTCTTCCTCTTTGTGTTGAAATTTTTTTGAGGGCTAATAGTTTGCATTCTAAAATGTCACCTGTTAAAAAAGTCTCATGATCTTTGAAAATTTGGGTTAATCCAGTTTTGGCTATACACAGCAGCTAATTTTTTAGCACTTGTTGTTTCACCTAACTGCTATGTCAAGGCAGCCACATAAGAAATGTCACCTCTTTCTTCAATTTAATTTTTGTTCTGTATAGACATCCTCCAAAAGTATTCAGGGAACTTGGTAATATATTTCTGTAATTCTTGACCATCCAGAAATTCAGTGGAAGTGCCAAAATTACTGTGGTGCTCAGGCTGCTTTGACAGTACTCTAAAGATTCCAGGATTACATGAGGTAATTATGGGGAAGAAGATGGTGATTTTATATAGGATACACCATAGCCCCTGCACTATCTCTCCAAACCCTATTTTGTTCTTTGATCTCTGCCTCTCCTGAGCTCTTTCTTTCTCACTCTCTTCAACTGCATCACTATATTACCACTAGAGTTATTTTAGTCAATGTTTATATGTATCCCACAAATATTCTATATAATTCAAAATAACAAGTACTTGAAAGTGCACTTGAAAAGAGTTATTCTTCTGTGCACTTGGGGACATCTGAGACATAAGAGAAATAGATTTCTTGATACCTGTTGTTTTAGAGAAAAGATATGATATAAATCAACAGGAAACTAGTCAAAGGGACTTTGAACAACTCATGGATTTCTGCTAACCTCTGACATGCTAGGTTAAAAGGAGACAAATGTATGAGTTTCATGGTGTTCCTCAAAATATAGTTGTGCATTTATATTTTTCACAAGAATCCATATAAACTCAGGTGGAATTATAGGGACACAAATCCCCAAACATGATATTGTTCTGATACATCATTCACATTTTAATGATGAATTTTAGGGAATAGAGACAATAAAATCATATCTCTCTTCATCTCTGTCTGTATATCTCTTTCTTTTTTTCTATCTCTTTCTCACACACAGACAACCAAAACCTAACTTAAGATAAGCACTTAATGAATGGTTAATGATTTAAAAAATGTTTAAGTTCCTCAAGATTGCCTTCTTCCTGTTATTATGAAGATTTGCTTTCTATGTTCATCTGATAAATAATTAGCTTCGAAGGAGAAACAAACAGCAATATTTTGTTTTTCTATGTTGGTTTTGTATGCTAAAATTCAGCCACATCATGTACTAACTGCTTAACACTTCCTATGGTTAAGAGGAACCAAGAATTCTTGAATGAGGCAGGGCAGGATGTCCCTTTTATACTGCTCACTGAGTCACAGAAAAGGAATGCCTTTTTATGGTTTTGTAGTTGCGATTTCAGTCAAGTTCCAGTGGTTCTCAACCACTTCTCCAAATCTGAATGAAGAAGCAGCAACAGGGGCTGTGTGAATTACGCTAAAATGCATTTTGATTAAGTGTTGAAAGTGGCATTTGCAGTGAATTCTTAAACTTTATGGTGTCATTGAATCTTAGAGCATCTAGAGAGTAGCATATGCTAGGAAACAGGACAGATTCCTCCCCCAAACCTCCTCCCCATCATGCACACTTCCCCATGACCAAGTAGCAGTACAACATATTTGTACTTAATTGGAATCTAGTTCATTTAACATCTCTGCCTCCTGGCCCGCCCCCTCTGTTTTCTTATAAAGACAATCCTTAGATGGAGCCTGCTCCATTTTCAACGTTGTGACGGGATTGTTTTTCAGTTCCAAAGGGTTAATCCCAAAGTGAATTCTTTGCATGTGTAATTTAATACTTCATAACTGCTGAAAATTGGAGTCCACATAATTTATTTTCTTTGGTCGGGCACATTTGCCTCATGCTTGGCCGGGACTGACTTCAGAGAGACACACCTAAAGCTCTCAAGTGTCCCAAGTGGCCCATGTCAGTTGTACAGAAGGATTGTGGTACTTGGCCAGAGCCCAAGGATTAGGTGTTCCTGAGAAGGTTTTTTTGGCTCTACAAAGCCCTCAGATGTCATGGGAATAGGCTGCACTCCCTTTTCCCCCCCCTTGAAGGCCACATATCGACGGGGTATCTAACCACTCTGAGACAGGCTTTACATAAAGGTATACATTAAAATAAATAGAACATGCAACCAGAAAGAACTGAAAGAGAGGGAGGAATTCTAAGTGGAAACGGGAAACAATTGCTTCATTGTTGAAGCCGAAATCATAGAATTGCAGAGTGCAGCTCCATCTACAGGACTATTTGCAAAGCTGGAAATTTGGCTTAAAAAAAAAAAAAAAAAAAAAAAAAAAAACAAGAGGGACTTTTACATGCCATTTTTATTCTGTTGACTTTTGGTGGATTTCACCTAACTTTCAAAAAATTCTGAAAAATAAGTGTGCCTCTTTGATAAGAGTGATAGAGAGAGTGACACAGAAATAAAAAGAGGGCAAGGAAAGCTGTTCGAGGGTACTTTCATTTAGTTTCTTTTTTTTTTTACATTGGCAATAAATATTCTTCTCATCTTTTCAATTCTTGTTTAATCTATTTCTCAACAACTTCCTCTCTGTTTATTGGTTGGGGAGGGATCATGTATATATTCCCTATTCAAAGAAAACAGAAGGCTGTGTTTGTTTGAACACCATTCTTGAACTTCCTGGTAAATGTCTTGGCTTTAAAGAAAGTTCAGATTCATAGGCTTAAAGGAGTTAAAAAAAACTTTAATGTGATTATTAGAGCAAACTCTGTACATGTACATACCCCCACCCCTACGCCTTTATTTTAAAGTCTTTCAGAGACTGCTGTCTAATGCTATTTAAACAAGTAGACCTGGGTTATAGGACAAGATCCAGGACACGGGGAAGACTTGATGGCTCTGGGAAATAGTAATGGGATTTGGAGCCCTTCATTTCTAGGTCACTGGTTTGAATAGAGCCCAGGTCAGTAATGACTGAAAGTTGTTCCCACCCATGTCTGCTCTTCTCCATGAATCTGAGGTTGCAGGCTGCTGCCTCCTGAGTGCCTGTGGCATATCTGCTCTAATGGCATCCATTGACAAGTTGGCTGCTAGAACTTCGGCCTAAATGGGAAGCAGACCTCCACTGCCATGTGCAGAAATTGTGTCCACAGTCTGACTGGCTGCATTTTCAAAGATAGTACAGAGAGAAGGGTGAGAGCTATAAAGCTCTTTTTGCCTTTCTGATGATTCTAAGACCTGTTTAAACACTCTAAGCCTCTTATACATTGTATTCACAGCCACTCAACTTTGAACTCCACAGAGAAGCAATTATAGGCCACAGAAGGCAAAATTTTCAGATATCTCAAATGTGTGAAACGACTGATTTAATAAAATAACTGATTTAAGAGGTGAGCATTGAAAGTTTTTTTTTTTATTATTTTGTTTTGTTTGTTTGGGGCCTTACCTGGCAGTACTTAGAGCGTACCCAGACAGTAATCAGTACTTCTGATTCTGCATTCAGGGAATAATCATGGCATACTCAATGGACCATATGGGATGCCAAGTTGGACACATGCAAGGCAAGCACACTACCCCTGTAATATCTCCCTGATGCCTTAATAAAATTACAAAAAAAAATGTATGGCTATATAAACATGGTCCTTTCAAAACAGTACTGACTTAACCCCAAACTTGTGTGTTCTAAAGTCTTGGCATGCATGGGGTAAGGGAGGTGTTTTCTTTTTTTCTTTTCTTTTCTTTTTTAATTTTTGGGAGCTCAGGGTTACTACTGGCTCTGCTCTCAGAAATTGCTCCTGGAAGGCTGAGGGGATGTTGGGCTCATATGGGATACAGGGATTTGAACCACCATTTATCCTGGATCAGCTGCGTGCAAGGCAAAAGCCTACTGCTGGACTATCTCTTTGGCCCCAGAGGAGTGGGTCATTGATTCAAATTCTGACATCCCATATGGTTCCCCAAGACTTCCAGGAGCGATTTCTGAGTGTGGAGCCAGGAGTAACCCCTGAGCACTGCCGGGTGTGAACCAAAATCAAACAAACAAACAAATAAAAACAAAAGAAAACAACAACACACACACACACACACACACAAAATGGGGCCAGGCGGTGGCGCTGGAGGTAAGGTGCCTGCCTTGCCTGCCCTAGCCTAGGATAGACCGCAGCTCGATCCCCCGGTTTCCCATATGGTCCCCAAGCCAGGAGCGACTTCTGAGCGCATAGCCAGGAGTAACCCCTAAGTGTCACTGGGTGTGACCCCAAAACCAAAAAAAAAGAAAGAAAAGAAAACAACAACAACAAGAAAAAAGAAAACAATAAAAAAGAAAGAAAATGGTATGAGGGAAAAGCAGTTGTTCCATTATAATTTCTTTGTTTTATGAGACAAATTCTTGCTACAAGGAGGAAAGAGTGGACAGTAGAAATTTCAGGACAGAATTAATACTGTGGTCAGTTGTGATCTGCTTCTGACGTTCCTTTATCTGCAAAACAAACTTGTTATGGAGCTATGTTTTAAAGAGAGGTGTTTAAAGAAAGGTGGGAAGGGTTTAATGGTGAACCTGTAGCCTATTAAGGATGAAGCTTAAGCAAAAAGAAGCTGAAGCGTTCCTAGAGCTGTGTATCAATCTATGGAAGGAAAGCTGTAGCCCATACAAGACTACATGTTTCTCTTCTCAAGGTACAGGGGAAGTCCATCACTAGGAAAGAATCATGTATTTATTGCTAATTAAGAAATTACAACCACTTTAAGGTCAATCTATACAGGGTTTATATTTAGATTGCCATATCACAAGTGGCATTTTAACAGCATTGATTTTTAGTAATAAACCAATTACAGTTACTTACCTCATTGCTAAGATACTAGATAAGCTTAACTAGCATGTTCAGTTTGAAAGGGAAATCAGAAATATTGTGTGATATTTCCTTTTGTTTCTGACTTGTCACCTTTTATCTAATTTGGTTCCTCCTTAGATATCATTTCTACTTGTTTAATTTTTGGTTTTAACTTGATTTTTAATTCCCTTTTCCAAAACTTGCCTGCTTTACACTCCTATATTCTTTCTTCTCCACCCCACCCTCAGGAAACATCATATTCTTCATTTCTTCTGTGAATATGGATAGGCACTGTAGCTAATGGATGAGACTTTCATTTATTTTACTCTCTTCTCCACTCTTTGCCTCCAAGCCATTAAGCTCTCTTCCTAAATTTAGGGTCAGTAAGAAGAGATGTTTGATTTTTTCAAGGACAGCCTTCAGCATTATCCTTACTTCTCATACTAACTGCAGGTTCTTGCCAAGAGTAGACTCTGTGTGTGTGCTCATGCACATATGCATGTATGTATCACATCTGTATTTTTTAGGAATATCTGAGTGATAATTGATTTTTGCTATTCTGAGGATCCTGGAATCTTAGAGTTGGGGACTTAATAGAAATTTCTCTCAAGACTGCAGAGTTTGAATTGTGCTTAAATAGCTTTAGGAGAGTTTTCACCTCTTCAGGAATCCTATATAATATTTGTTTACTATTTCACAAAACACGTAATATAAAAAAGAATATTTTATGGAGTTAGGAATCCAGTGAGAAATAGCAAATAAGAAATCTTGAATTTTTTGCACTGGTGAAGGGGGGTGTTCTTTACATGACTGAAACCTAATCACAATCATATTTGTAATCAAGATGTTTAAATAAAGATATAAAAAATTAAAAAAGAAATCTTGAATTATGAACATAAGTATATTAAATATAGCACATTGCTACAGGTATGTGAAAAATATGAGCTTTAAAGAGATTAAATTTCTCAGTACAGTAAAATTGTGTTTCCAAAAGGAATTCAATTGTCATAAATCTATCCCCAGGAGTTTTAGCAACAATAGAAAATTGACTTCTGTAGTACATTAGAAGATTATAGTACTTGCAATATCTGTTAAAAATCTTAATATACCTTTGATGCATCCATGATTTATTTTATTTTATTTATTAAAGCACCATGCTTTACAAAGTTATTCATAGGTGAGTTTAGATATATTATGTTTTAGCAACAAATCTATCACCACTACTCTCTTTATAATAGCTTTATTTAAGCACTGTGTTTACAGAAATGTTCATAGTTGTAATAAAATGCATTCCACCCTTCAGCAGTGCAACTTGCCTGTCACAAATGATCCCCATATTTTCCTCTCCCCAATACCCCACCTGTCTCTGGGGCAAGGATTTTGCCTTTTTATCTCTTAATATCTCTCTCTATCTATCTCTCTATCTCTATCTCTCATTACCTTTCTAAGACTGTGGTTTGCATTATTGTTAATGAGTGGCAAGTGCATATCACATTATCCCCTTTTAGCACCCAGAATGATCAGCTGCTACTATCATTGCCATAGCAAACCTTTATCTACTCTAACTGCACCACTGCTCTTTGTGACAAGCTTCCTACTATGGACTAGTTCTCTGGATCTTTTTCTCTATTGTCTCTGGATATTATTACAATACTCTCTTTTACTTTTCTTACATCCACAAATTAGTGAAATTAATCTTTATTTACCCTCTCCCTCTGAATCATTTTACTAAGCATAATAATCTTTATGTCTATCCATGTTTAAGTACATTTCATAGGTTCATTTTTCCTAACAGCTGCATAGTATTCTATTATGTAGATGAAGGTGATCCATATTTTTTTAGTCACTTATGTGTTCTTGGACACATAGGTTTTTTCCAGATTCCGGCTATTGTAAACAGTGCTGGAAGGAATATCAGAATACAGAGGGTTTTTCTAAATTATATTTTTTGGATTCCTAGGGTATATTGTGTTTTTAGACTCCTAGGTAAGGGTATTGCTGGATCATATGGATTTGTAGTGTCTTCTTTTCTTGACCACAATTTTTAGGTTCTTTCCTCCTTCAACCTCCAGCTTTCCACCTTGACAGGCACGTTTCTTAGGTTTGGTTTGTTATTGTTTGTTTTGTTTAATGCTAAAAATTTATTTTATGCATCATCATTTGTTTTAATTTTAATAATTATTTAAGCACGGTGGTTACAAAATTGTTTATGGTTATTTTCAGTCATAGAATGCACTTTTTCTGCCACCAATGTCCCTTGTTTTCCTCTCACAAATTCTCACCCATCTTTCTTTGGGATAGGCATTTTACTTCTCTCTCTCTCTCTCTCTCTCTCTCTCTCTCTCTCTCTCTCTCTCTCTCCCTCTCACTATCATCTATCTTTTTATTTTTAGACACCGTGGTTTGCACTAATACTAGTGATGCTGTACCATGACTATCAGTTTATCCTCTTTTAGCACTAGTTATTCCATAGAGTGATCAGTTCAAACTATCATGATTTAGGTCTAAAGATCTATTCATCCTTCTTAAAAATCCTTTGGTGTCTCATTTTTCTTCCCAATTATAATGGTTAAATTGAATTCTAAGATAACTCAGGGAATTTTCTAAACCTTAAAGATATCCTGATTTTTCCCCCCAAACTATTTAGAGGAGAGTCAAAAATTAATAGCAACAGTGTTAAAATATAGAACAGAATTGTTCCAGGGGATAGATAGATAGATAGATAGATAGATAGATAGATAGATAGAACAATGGGAAGAGCACTTGCCTTACATGTGATTAACTTGGGTTATGTCTCCAATATTCTATAATGTGCTTCTGAGAACTGAATGCCAGGAACAATTCCTCCATGAGAACCAGGAATAGTTAGGTCAGGTGTGCCCTGAGCATTATCTGGTGTGCTGTAAACACACACACACACACACACACACACACACACACACATATGTGCTCATGCACGCAATGCTTTCGATCATCTTTCCTAGATTTTACCCAAAACCACACACCTTTAACTCCTATTTATCAATATACTGAAAGTCTATGAGATATTGTTTGTGGATAAATGAATTACTACATGCTCCTGGAATTTATTTTCTTTAAATCAGATTGTCCTAAAATTTTGAGAAATTTGTTGTTCTTTGAATTATTGGATCCCTCAAGAAAGTCAAATTTAGAAATGAGTATAAAATGTTGAATTTAGAGGAGAAAATGTGCTCTTCACATTTAAAAAAAGGTTATAACTCAAATCAAAAACTTCATTTCCAAAAGAAAAAATAATACATGCTGCATTGGCTAATAGTTCCTATAAAATTCTTACAACCCCTCAACATCTTCAAATTCATGTAAAATATTTTATTTGTATATTTTCAGGCTTTCTTTAAAAAAAGTATTGGTCAAATTCACACAAAAATGTATTATGGTAGAACATTTTTACACATTAATTTTGTAATACTAAAAAGAGAAAAAAGCAGCAAAACTGATTAAATGATGAACTATAGGAAACATAATACTATGTGTATATAAAAGAAAATTTCAGGGCCAGAGAGATAGCATGAAGGTAGGATGATGATTCAATTACCGTCATCCCATATGGTCCCTGGAGCCTACTAGGATTGATTTCAGTGCATAGAGCCAGGAGTAACCCCTGAGCACCGCCAGCTGTGATCCAACCCCCCAAAAATTATTATGCAAATAGAATAATATTTAAAACATTTTATGAGAAAAAATGAAGCTTTAAAATTAATTCTAAAAATGTCTGTTTTTAAGATCAGAGACTCATATTACATATGTATCTATTTACCATTTGCAGTACCTACATTGTTTAAAAGAAAACTGTTGCTCAAATAAGTGTCCCTGTGAATTACAGAGAAAGAGAAAATAAAAGAGAGTATGTTAAGAAACAAAGGCCCTGTACATGGAAAACATCCATTTGGCTATATGTTTTAAACAAGACTCAATCTCCATTTTTGTCCCTGAATTAATAAATAACTTAGGTCATGCTCTCTATTTTTAATAGTTACAATTATGCTTCAAATTTTCTTTTTATTCTATATTCATATCCCTCACTTTATTGATAATTATGGCATAAGTTAAATTAGAAATTGTTTTTGGTGAACAATAACAATTGTATGATGGATAGGGCCTTTGCTTTAAATGTGACTGATCTAGGTTTGAGTGCCTATATGGACCCTCTAGCACTGCCAAGAGTGATCCCTGAGTACAGAGTTAGGAGTAAGCTCTGAGCACTACCAAGAGGAAAGAGAGAAAAGAATGATGAAAGAAGAAAAAGAAAGAAAGAAAGAAAGAAAGAAAGAAAGAAAGAAAGAAAGAAAGAAAGAAAGAAAGAAAGAAAGAAAGAAAGAAAGAAAGAGAAGGAAGGAAGAAAGAAAGAGAGAAATAAAGGAAGAAAGAAGAGAGAAAGAAAGGAATGATGAAATAAAGAAGAAAAAGAAAGAAGAAAAGAGAAAAAAGAAAGAGAAAGGAAAGAAGAAAAGAAGAAAAAAGAGAAAGAATAAAGGAAGAAAGAAAAAGAAGCAAGGAAAAATGAAGGTAAGGAAAAAGAAAGGAAGAAAGAAAAGAGAGAAAGAAAGAAAAATAAAGAAGCAAGGTAAAAGAAGGGAGGAAGGAAAGAAAAAGAAGAAAGAAAGAAGGAAATAAAGAAAAAAGAGAGAAGGAAGGAAGGAAGGGAACAAAGGAGAAAGGGAAATAGAAAAAATAAAGTTTCTTATTTTATTGTGTGTATACCATTTTACTCCCTTTCTCATCTGTAGTTGCAAAGACTTTGCAAACTACACAATAGGATGGAGTTTTGAGTTTTGATTCAATCTGATGTGACAGAAATTATGGACAAGCTAATTAACCTCCCAATCATAATTTTTGCATCAATAGCATTTGAATTGCTATTTAAGGATCTGGAATTGCAAATGGGTTCTATGAAATATTACATATAAAAATTCAATAAGAATTGTTATTAAAAATAGGTTTATTCTTCATTTGGGAGTGATGGCTATAAGAAGCCCTGTTTACAGCAGCAACTAAAATAAATTTAACTAAAATATTAACTAAGAAATGTTTATCGATTTTAAATACACTGAAATCTCTTAAATGAGGTAGTATCTAGATGTAGGTAAGCTATTAATAGTGAATCAAAAATTGACTCATTGTGTATCTCTTTTCCTTATGCAATTCATTTAATTTCCTGTAGTCTGGATTGTCTCATTCTCAACTCTGCAGTAAAGTATGTTGCTGTATTGTGCTTTATTATGAAAACAATGGTATATCACAGTGTTTAAATTAAAAAAATAGAAGCAGAAACTATCAAATCTGGCAATCCACTTATATATATTTACCTGAGATATAAAAAAAGCACTAAACTTGATAACAAGCCTCCATGTTTACTGTAGCATTGTTTACAATAGCCAAGCTTTGGAATCATCTTAAGTGTTTATAACATTTGATCATATACTGATATGGTATATATTTATTATGGAAATAATTTAAGGCATTAATAAAAGAAAATCCTATTATTACAATAATATAGATTAACCTAGAGAAAATAATTGTAATAAAACAAGTCATTTAAACATGAGAAAATATTATATGTATTCAAGTATATTCACTGATAAAGACAAAAGTTAAACAAAAATTTTTAAAAAGAAGACAAATTACTGATTACCAGAAAGAAAGGAGGTAAACTTAGTTTGCTATTAATTACTATTACATAAAGGATGTAATTACTACTATTACATCCTTAAATTTTTAAACATTAAATTACACTAAAAAAGAATTCAAAAACATATCAAGACAGGACCAGAGAGATAGAATATTAGGTAAGGCTTTTGCCTTGCATGCAGTTGATTCAGGTTTCATTCCCACATCCTAGATGGTCTTCCCTTACAACGTGAGGAGTGATTCCTGAGCATTGCCAGGTATGGCCAAAAATCAAACAAACAAACAAACAAAAATGAAGACAAATTTCATAAAGTATAGATTTACATGACTGGAGATATAATGCAGCAGGTAGGGCATTTGCCTTGCAGATGGCCAACCTGGGTTCAATCTCTGGCGTTCCATGTGGTCCCACAAACAGTCCAAGAAGTAATTCTTGAATGCAGAGCCAGAAGTAAATCCTGAACTGCCAGTGTTTACCCAAAACAAAACTAAAATAAACAATCAAAAATGAATCTGATTTATTTTAGAAAAAAATCAGTGGTATGTGGATAAAGGGATAACTTTTGAAACATATTCAATCATATTTTTAATCAAGGTATTGATTACATGATAATTGCTGCAAATACATGGCCAATTCTTTTATCGGGTGAATCTTTAAGATTGTACTTACAAATAGAGGGGCTGGTGATTTTTTTTAGTTTCAGGAAAAAAATCAAAAGGCCTGACCTCTTAGTGACATAGTACAGTCCTTAGAACCTCCTCCTCAGACATATATCAGGGTTTCTTCTTTAAATGTGACCATGTCAATCTTTAGTATATGGCTGTTATAATGTTGATCTGGGCACATTATGTATGAAAAATGGTTAGCTCAACATTCACAGTGACTGATTTTCACGCATTAATAATTTGACCATTTAATTAAAATATAATGCCAGAGGGTCCCAATTCACAACATAGAATGACCTAGAGAATGTCCTGACATTGAGATGTAAAGAGTGTAAGAAAGGAGCAACTCTGTGACAGGTTTGTTACTTTTATAATTGTGAGTGTGTGGGATTTCTAGCTTTATTCATGTCATTTGTTATTTCTGTGTTTCATGTACTGTCATTGCAACAAAACGGAAATGTGTAATATTTTGGTACAAGCCATTGACACCCTTCAGCTCCTCAAAAATATATTATCATCTCAGTGCCCCCAGAGCTATACCCTGAAGGTGTTGTTAAAACAATGCAACCCAGAGACTCTACTTCAAAAAAGGACCTTGCTCTGCAGAAATGTTAACAATCAATAGTTCACTTCATCTTCTGTTCACTTCCTATTTTACAAAGAACCTTATCAAAAAAGAATTCTAAATTGGAATTTGTTAATGATACAGGTCTCTAAACCCCATGGCCTAAAAGATAAGACTTTTTAATAAGACCAGCGGGGGCTTGGTTTTTATTCTTAGTGTAGTTGGGTAATATGTTATGTTCATGTCATATCTTGTTTCTGCATTGGCAAGACTAGTATTCAATTCAGTGTGGGAAGGAAGGGCAAATGGAAGGTCTCCCAAGTTTGATCATCTTTCTGAATGGATTAAGTACAGTTTTCTCAGAAACAACACAACAATGTAAATCTCTTTGTGCTATCTTACATATATATGGTTAAACATGATATATTTAAGGCATAGGCTAGTTAAATGATGTGCTGATAAGAATTGGTTCTTTTTATTAGTTCTTTTTATGTTCTGTATAGTGAATCTTACTACACAAACATCATTGAAAATAATTCACATTAAGAATTCCTGGAAATCCCCAGGAACAAGCAAGGGACACATATCAGAAGATTCATGCTGCAAAAAATATTTCTGACTGAAGATAATTTCTGCAATGTGAAATCTCAGTGTATTCTCCTTTACAATATCAAGGTCTTCTATGTGCATGTTTTTCAGTGAGTTTGTTAGGAGTCAAGTTTCCAACAAGAAAAGATTTTCATACCTCCCTCCCTTAAACACTCTCCTTCCTTCCTTCCTTCCTTCCTTCCTTCCTTCCTTCCTTCCTTCCTTCCTTCCTTCCTTCCTTTCTTCCTTCCTTCTTTCCATTTGTTCTTTCTTTCCTTTCATCTTCCTTCCTTCCTTTTATTTTTCTTGCCTCACTTCCTTTTCTTCTTTCTTCCTTCTTTATTCCTTTTCCTTTTCTTTCTTCCTTGGTTCCCTTTTCTCCCCTTTATTTCTTTTCTTTCTTTCTTTCTTTCTTTTTTGTGGTTTTTGGGTCACACCAGCGGCGCTCAGGGGTTACTCCTGGCTCCATGCTCAGAAATTGCTCCTGGCAGGCACGGGGAACCATATGGGGCACAGGGATTCGAACCGATGACCTTTTGCATGAAAGGCAAATGCCTTACCTCCATGCTATCTCCCGGGACCCTTTAATTCTTTTTTCTTCCTTCCTTCCTTCCTTCCTTCCTTCCTTCCTTCCTTCCTTCCTTCCTTCCTTCCCTTCTTTTACTTTTTGTTCTTTCTTTCCTGCTTTCTCCTTTCTTTCTTTCCTTCTTTCTTTCTTTCTTCTTTCTTTCTTTCTTTCTTTCTTTCTTTCTTTCTTTCTTTCTTTCTTTCTTCTTTCTTTCTCTCTCTCTTTTTTCTTACCTTTATTATGCAAAGATGCTAAAGAGACCTAAAGACTGCATGTTTGTTCACCAAGCCCACTTTTGAATCAATACATGCACCTGAACAAATGTTATTACATTGTCCTTGTAGTGCTGGTAATTTCAGAATATTTTGGCACTTCCTTGCCCATATCTCCTGGTGATCAGGGACCTAGAGGGCTGTATCCATTTATACTTGTGGGGTATGTGGTTCAGGGAATGGTATATATATATATATATATATATATATATCAGGATAATCAAGGGTAGATTGCCTGCTATATCATATTGCTGGCACACAGGTTCTCTTTCATTGTGTAAAAATTACAGGGATTCTTAAACAATTCTATATCATTGAGAAATTTTGAGAGGTAAATAATATTTTAGAAAGTATAGAAAATATAGTAATTAATTTCATATAAATGGTAGTTAAATGAAATGTTCAAATTCTTCAAGTTACTATTATGTTTAAAAATATGATATCAGGGGCCAAAGCATTGGCATAAGTGGTAGGACATCTGCCTTGCACACTCTGACCTAGGAAGGACCACGGTTAGATTCCCCAACAACCCATATGGTCCCCCCAAGCCAGGAGTGATTTCTGAGTATATATCCAGGAAAAAGCCCTAAGTGTCACCTGGTGTGGCCCAAAAACAAAAATAAAAATATGAAATCAGTGGCTGGAGCAATAGACAGTGGCAGCGCATTTGCCTTGCATACTGTCTACCTGAGACTGACTCGGGTTCAATACCCAGCATTTCATATGGTCACAGAGAATGCCAGGAGTGATTGCTGAGTGCAGAGCCTGGAGTTACTTATGAGCGCTGACAGGTATGTCTCAAAATCCAAATACAACAACAACAACAACAACAAAATTAAATCATTCATAATGAATTTAAATTTTAATATATTAACACAAGAACATTATTTGATAATAACCATTGTCTCCATTCATTTTAAATCATTAAAATATCTGAATAATATATCAATATTTCACTTTACAAAAAATAAGGATGAAATACATTTATATTTTTATCTATTTTCTGATCATTCCACAAGGAAAAGTGGGTCGTACATCATTTTTCACTGAAGACAACAATGCCGTGTGTGTTTTGCTAATCCTAAGGAATTTTGTTAAGTTAGAAATAAATTATGATGGTTGCTACTTGGCGAGATCATTTGCATTGAAAAAGTGTTTGAAGCTTTGCATCTTGTGTTCCTATCTGGTCAAGCTGTCTTATCACAATTCAAATGTTCATGCTGGGACTGCTCTTTCTTTAGTACCTTTTCTGCCAGAATTCAACTCTAACAACAAAAGTTTATAAACAATGAAAATTCCAGCTGGTTGACATCAGCGTCATGAAGGCTTCTCTTCACACTGATACAAATATTTACCCTGAGCTCTGGCAAAGGTTTTCTTGCCCGTGTCACCCTTAATCATACATTTTTTCTTGATTGAGTTATGCTTTCCAGTATGTGATTTGCTCTGGTTTACTTTTTAACACATCCCAGAGGCTTCGTCAAAATCAACTCTGGGCAGGCATGTCATTTGGTAGCTGCCAAACATGTTATTGAGAAGGAACTTGGCAAATATCAAAAAAAGTCTTTTATAACTGTTCTAATAAATGTGTTTATTCTTTCGACCACCATTTACTTTTTAAGTCCCTCATATTCATAAAACAATAAGCCAAGAAAGTAAGTAGAGATGCTTTCCATTCCCTTTAACCCATTCCCTCGAGGTAGTTTGAATTATCTTCCAGGCACCTTATTACGAAGGAATTGAGAACTTAAAAGGTTTCAGCAATGACTATTTCTTCAAGAAAACACAGGGTTATTTTTCAAAGGTTAAAACAACAGATTGATGTGCTCTGTAATGGTTCTAAAGTGTACTAAAACAAATATTTGCCATATCAAAGTGATTTGTGAGAGAGTTAGCACAAAAATATTGAAAAGTTTCTATAGAGCCCGCCTCCCAAAAAATAACTTACATTTTCTGCAATTGTTACTTGAAAAAAATTCTTCTGAAGTACATCAATAGGGCAGAGTTCAGGAGTGTTTTCTTCTCAACATTGAGAATTCTGATTCAATAGATAATGGTATCTTACTTGATTTATTTTTTTGTTGCTTGTTGGTTTTTGTACTACATTAAGGGGTGCTCAGGGTTTACACTAATTCTTCAATCAGGGATCACTCCAAGAAGGGTGATATGTAGTGTTTGGAGTGTGGGAAGAAGAAGCAAGGCAAGAATCCTACTTATTTTACTATCACTCTAACCATGACTAATGTCTTATCTGAATGAAAATACATTATTATTTAAGTAACCTTACTTTTATATTAATCTTATACTTTTATACTTTATCAATTATATAAAACTGTATATACTGTATATATACTAATATATATTATATATGTATATATGTATACATATATATACATGCATATGTATATACATATATGTGTATATATACACTATATAATATATATACAGGATATATACTGTCTACCAATACATATCTACTTTAAAATGATACTGAGTAAGATTTCAGCTAAGTAATATTTGCATTTTCTATAATTTGGCCTGTAAATATAATAGAGGAGGTAAGGTTTTGTAAGGCTAACTTTTTGATCACTATCACCAGTTTTCCTTGAAAACTACCATTGATTACTCTTGACAAAAAGTTTGGAATTGTCCCTGTGCACTAACAGTTGTGATGTTAAGCCCCACATAAATTAATTAGTAAAATATAATTATTATTAAAATGTGAAAGTATCCCTAATTCTGAGCATTTACAGTTGTTCATTTTGCTATCTTTGTTATCTTTCCTCGGTGATCTGTATGTGTTCATAAGTATTTATGCACACCTATAATTATCCACACAACTATAAACCTTGAATTTCTACTTAAAGATGTTTATTCTTCCCTTTACCAATTCTGAGATTCACTTGAATATGTAAAATTTGTGTTTTCTGTCTAAGCATTTGAAAATGAGGTGATTTCTAATAAAATATATCAATAGGGTGGTAGATTATGATATTCAAAGACCTTGGAAAATACTTTTATACTTTGAGATACTATCAAAATGTCTAAGTACTTGGAATTTAATATTGCACTGCTAAGGTAAAAAGAGTAGGAGTAATTTCTTGTTCTTAAAAGGCTAATATTTTTTATCATAATAAAAAGTGAATTTAGCTAGGAGAAATTAAACAAATGGTATTTGTTTTTTTTTTCTTTTTGGGTCAGACCCAGCAGTGCTCAGGGGTTACTCCTGGCTCCATGCTCAGAAATTGCTCCTGGCAGGCACGGGGGACCATATGGGGCACCGGGATTCGAACCGATGACCTTTTGCATGGAAGGCAAACGCCTTACCTCCATGCTATCTCCCGGGCCCCAACAAATGGTATTTGAATAGACCTGGAAGTTAGAACAATTACCCAAATTCCCAGTCTGACTTATTCAAAGGAAAGTAAGATACACCACGTGTCAGTATTTTTGCTAAAGAGAACACACCAGAACACAAAGAAGGTACTATTCCTATTTCATTGGAAAAGTGTAAAAGGACTCAAAACATTTTTTGCAACTTGGTGCTGATAATTTGGCAATTTAAGACTAGAGATAGAAATCCAATTTGGTTTGACAAACACAGTCTGTATATTTACAATACTTTATGTGTCTCACAAAGTGACCTAGAAGATCAAGGTCAGCCACAAGTGCACAATCCTGAGGGAGTTAACCTAAATAAGCTGTAAGGTGTTAACCTCACATATTTATTGACATCCATTAAAATTCTCAATTTGTGGGAACTTACTATGAAATGAGTTTTCCATCTTTGCGATAAATATTCCAGGATCTTTAAGAGGGAATTAAGAACTCATACTGTAGGCAATGAAGTAATCAACTAATTGTCACTATAATTGTTGCACTATTACCTTATTTCTTTGATATATCATGTATGTGAATGAGCATTTATTTGAGAAAATATTTATATTACTAAAATAATAATTTAAGCCCATTAATTTGGGACTTATCTTTTAGAATATTTAACATATCATATTATTTCTTTTGATATGCAATTTTATTTTTCTAAAGTTAGCACAAAAAATGTAATCTAGAGATCTATAACGTTAGAAATTAAAAATAGGGGCCGGGTGGTAGCGCTGGAGGTAAGGTGCCTTCCTTGCCTGCGCTAGCCTAGGACGGACCATGGTTCGATCCCCTGGTTTCCCATATGGTCCCCCAAACCAGGAGCGACTTCTGAGCGCATAGCCAGTAGTAACCCCTGAGCGTCACCAGGTGTGGCCCAAAAACTAAAAAAAAAAAAATTAATTAAAAATAAATACTCTGATTCCTGGCATCCCATTTGGTCTGCAAAGTACTTCTAGGAGCAATCTGAGTGCATTGCTAGAAATAACTCCTGAGCATTACTGGGTCTGATTCAAAAAACAAAACAAACATATAAACACTCTGTGGTCACTTGATGTATATTTAAATATTCAAGCAATATATGGTATATATATGGTATTTAAATTAACTATATTTAATATATATCCTTCACTTAAATTATCTCTTTTTGAAAATTCCTGTGTTAAATGTTTTCATATATATAATTAAAATTGTCTGATTTTACAATATGTTAGTAATTGGAATGACAATATTGAACATACATTTTAAACATTTTATTTAAATCATCACAATTTATGAAATTATTCACAGTTGGGTTCGAGACATACATATATATGTGTATATATATGTTATCCTGTATATATTATTATGTGTGTATATACTATTATGTATATAATATATTATATCATATATATTGCTTCAACACTATACCACCACCAACATCAACCTCCCTCCACCAAAGTGTCTGGAGTCCATCCCATGCCAGTCACAATCCTCAGCATCCCATCATAACAGGGCCATTTTTTAATTTGATTATTAAAGTTTGGATTTTCATGATTTATAGTTATATATTATATGGCTTGGAAATTTATATCTGCTCTTTCTTTTTTAAAAAAATATATATTTGATGTTGTTGCTGTTGCTGTTTTATTTTTTGAGTCATGCCCAATGGCATTCAGGGGTTACTCCTGGCTCTGAGCTCAGAAATCACCCTTTTCCGCCCCAGTCAGGATTTCTAAAAACAGATTCCTGAGTGTCATCAAGTGTGGCCCAAATACTAAATAAGCAAACAAACAAACAAATAGATGTTGTTGCTTTTTTAATCGCCCCAGTAGGCAAACACCTTACCACTGAGCTATTGCTCCAATCCCTAGTTCTGCTTTTTCTTAACACCACCAATGCACCTCAGTCCCCTTGGCCCCTTGCCCCTTTTATTCCACATTTCTCTTTCTTCTCTTCTGCTCAATTTCTTTCCTTCTAATTGTACACTGGACCAAAAGGATCCTTGATGACACCATTGCATTTTTTCATGTAGTTATGCAAATAATATATATACATATATATACATATATATATATATGAGAGCATCCTATAGTTCTCCTTCTTCAGGTTTGCTTCATTTAATATATCTTCTAGTTCCATCCATCTTGCAGCAAATTGCATGATTGCATCATTCCTTCTAGCTTGTAATATTCCACTGTAATATGTACCACAACTTCATGATCCACTCATCTATTATTGGACATCTAGGTTGATTTATTTCTGTAAAATAAAAATCCACAAGTTGTGAGATCACCCCAGGCACTGTATTTCTAAACCCCAACCCCACAGAGCATTGTCTGGAGAAGCTGGGTAGCAGTGAAAAAATAATCAACCAAACCAGTCAGAAAAGGATAATAATGAGCTCCATGACCTTTGGCCTCTTATTCTATTTTCCCCAAATGCTTGAATAATTCCTACTCTTCCATATACTCTTAAAATGTATTTTCAAACTATATTTATTAATTAAGTAATCAAAATATTATAATTCTGGGTATTGAAACCAGTTTTAATGCCAGCAAAACATGCACTTTAATCCTAAGCTATATCTTAAGAATGCACAGATTTTTTGTTTTTGTTTTTGGGTCACATCCAGCAGCGCTCAGGGGTTACTCCTGACTCTATGCTCAGAAATCACTCCTGGCAGATTTTTTAACTTTTATTTCATTTTTAATAATATTTTTTAAAACTATGATTATAAAAACATTTGCAGTTGAGTTTCAGTCATAAAAATAACATGCCTTTTTAGCAGTGCAGTATTCTCACCACCAATGAATGCCCCCCCATCTCCCTCTTCCCTGACCTCCTTCCTGTATTAGACACAGACATTATGCATTTCACTTTCATGATCATAGTCATGATAGTTGTTTCTCTAACTGCACTCATCACTCATGTGGTAAGCTTCATATTGTAAGTAACAGTGGACTGGTCCTTCCAGCTCTCATCACTATTGTCTCTGGGGATTATTACAATAATGTCTTTTATGTTTCTTGAATCCCATAGGACTGAAGTATACTGTGTTCATCTTTCTCCCTCTGACACATTTCACTCAAAACAATAGTTTCCATGTTTGTTCATATATAAAAAATTTTATAACTTCATCTCTCCTTACGTTGCATAGTATTCCATTAAGTATATGTAGCATAGTTTCTTTAGCCATTCATCTGTTGAAGGGAATCTGAGTTGCTTCCAGATGTTTGCTATTGTATATAGCACTGCAATGAATATAGGTGTGCATAAGGCATTTTTATATTGTATTTTTGTGTTCTGAGTGGTAAAGATAGATCATATGGGAGCTCAATTTTCAGTTTTTTTGAGAAATCTCCATATTGTTTTCATAAAGACTAGAAGGCATAATCATCAGCCATGAATGAGAGTTATTTTTTTAACTCCACATCCCCACTAGCACTAATTGTTCTTATTCTTTATGATGTGTGCCAGTCTCTGTGGCTTAAGATGGTACTCCATTGTGGTTTTGATTTGCATCTCCCTGATGATAATTGATCTGCAGCATTTTTTCATGTGCCTTTTGAACATTCATATTTCTTATTTGAGGAAGTGTCTGTTTATTTCTTCTCCCCATTTTTGATGGGGTTAGATGTTTTTCTTTTGTTAAGTTCTGTCAATACCATGCATATCTTAGATATTAGCCACTTATCTGATGGGTATTGGGTGAATATTTTCTCCCAATTTGTGTGTGGCCTTTGTACCCTAGTCATTATTTCCTCTGAGGTGCATAAAATTCGCAGCTTAATATAGTTGCATTTCTTTAACTCTGATTCCACTTTTTTGGGCAGTGCTAGTTCCTCCTTGAAGGTACCTTGAGTTTCAATGTCATAAAGTGTTTTGTCTATGTGCTGTTCTATATACATTCTAGTTCCAGGTTAGATATCAAGGTCATTAATCCATTTGGATTTGACCTTTGTGCATGGTGTTAGATGGATGTCCATTTTGCTTTTTCAAATGTGGCTGACCAGTTGTCCCAACACCAAGGATGTTTTAACATCGGTAAATCAACCATAATACACCATTAAACAAAATAAAAAATAAAAATATTTATTCAGAGAAAGCAATAAATAATGTCTAATACTCTTTCATTATAACTTTCAAAAAAAGATGGAATTGGCAGGAACTTTTTTCAATATAGTCAAGTCCATCTACTAAAAGCCAAATGGCTAATATTATTCTCAATGGAGATAAACTAAAAACTTTTGCTATGTAATCTGGTACACGACAAGGCTGCCCACCTCTCACCACTCCTATTCAACATAATACTGGAAGTTCTTGCCATATCAATTAGGCAAAAAAAAAAAAATATTCAGAGCATCCAGAGAGGAAAGGAAGAAATCAAGCTCTCACTTTTTGCAGATGACATACTATATTTAGAAAACCCTAAAGACTCTATCAAAAAGCTTCTAGAAATAATAAATTTATAAAGCAAAATGGTAGGTTACAAAATTATCATGCAAAATCAATGGCCTTCTTATACATCAATAATGATAGAGAAGAAATGGACTTAATAAAAAGAACAATTGAATTCACATTAGTACCACACAGACTCAAATACCTTGGAGTCAACTTAACTAAAGAGGTGAAGAACCTATAAAAAAACTACAAAACATTTATTCAAGAAATAAAAGAGGACATAAAAATGGAGACAAATACTGTATTCATGTATGGGAAGAAATAACATTATTAAAACAGCTATACTTACCAACACATTGTACAGATGTAAAGCAATAGCTCTAAGGATACCCTTGACATTCTTCAAAGTGGATCAAACACTCCTGAAATTCATTTGGAACAATAAACAACCACAAATAGCTAGAACAATCCTCAGAAAAAAAGAAGATGGGAGGCATCACTTTTCCCAACTTTAAATTGTATTACAAAGCAACAGTCATTAAACTGGCATTGCACTGGAATAAAAACAGACCCTCAGATCAATGGAATAGACGAGTATTCAGAGAATGTTCCTCATACATAAAGTCAATTAGTCTTTCATAAATGATCAAGCAATACAAAATGGTGGGTCCTGAGTATTGCACAGCAATAGGGCATTGGCCTTGCACAAGACCAAAACAGGACTGACCCAGTTCAATTTGAGGTATGCCATATGGTCCCACAAGCCTGCCAGAACTACTGAGTGCAGAGCCAGGAGTAACTTCTGAGCGCAGCTGGTTGTGACCCAGAAACCTTCCCCCAATCCCCATAAAAAAAACTACCAAACAACAACAACAAAACAGAAATGCAAAATGGAGCAAGGAAAGCCTCTTCAACAAGTACCCGAGGCAAAATAAATTAAGAATTCATCTTTCGGGGCTGGATGGTGGCGCTGGAGATAAGGTGCCTGCTCTAACCTAGGACGGACCGCGGGTCGATCCCCCGGTTCCCCATATGGTCCTCTGTGCCTGCCAGGAGCGACTTCTGAGCGAATAGCCAGGAGTAATCCCTGAGCGTCTTCGGGTGTGCCCCCCCCCAAAAAAAAGAATTCATCTTTCTTTTTTTTTTATTGACCTATTTCTTTGATTATATATGAAAGGTCCTTAGTATTATGTTTTCCTTCAGCTCATCTTTCTTTATCGAATCAACTCCCAATATTAGGAGGGGCATGGATGGGGGTACTATCCAGTGGAATTTTGTATATAAAAGGAGAAAATTAAAGAAGGATGAAGTTGGGGGTACACCCTTGTTTAGGTGTTGTCTGACAGATCGCTTAGTTATTGTACAGAGTGATGAGATTAATAGCTGTGTGGTATACATTATTTGAATAAATGATTTTCTATCATATGAATAGTTAACCAAAAGTGTGTTGGCATAATAATATGGCAGCTCAATTCTGAGTTTACTGAGAACCATTCATAATGTTTTTCATAGGAGTTGGATGAGATAGCATTGCCACCAGCAATGGATGAGAATTCCTCTTTCACCACATCTCCACAAACAAAAATTGTTCTTAGTATTTTGATCCTCACTGCTGTAAGATATCTCATTTATTCCTTGTATTAGATTTTTCTAATGATAATTGATGATTATTCCCAATATATTTCTAAAATAACTTTGGGAATGGGATCAATTCATCAATACTAGGGAGTTTGCAAACAACACTACTATGGTTGACTTGAATCTGCATGTT
>PVKC010001390.1:0-51092 GCA_004027635.1 Crocidura indochinensis
GGCATATAGTTCTATTGAGAGATTTATCTTCTTTTTATTCTTTAATTTGTTTATTCCTGATATACTGCCAAGAGTAAATACTCATAACCTTTGTTTTTTTTCTTCTTGTAATTTTTTATTAATTTTTTCCTTTATTTAAACATCTTGATTACATATATGATCGTGATTAGGTTTTGGTCATGTAAAGAACACCCCCTTCACCAGTGCAACATTCCCACCACCAATATCCCAAATCTCCCTCCATCCCACCCCACCCCGACCTGTACTCCAAACTGGCTTTCCAGTTCCTTTATTCATTCACATGATTATGGTAGTTCTCTGTGTAGTTATTTCTATAACTTCACTCACCACTCTTTGTGGTGAGCTTCATGAAGTGAGCTGGAAGTTCCAGCCCTCTCTCATTGTCTCTGAGGATTGTTGCAAAAACAACTTTTATTTTGCTTAAATCACATAGATGAGTGAGACTATTCTGCGTCTTTCTCTTTCTCCCTCTGACTTATTTCACTCATCATGATAGATTCCATGTACATCCATGTATAGGAAAATTTCATGACTTCAGTTCAGTGGAATAGGCTTGAGTTCTCAGACATTGTCCCCCAGACATACAATTACCTAATTTTTGACAAAGGAGCAAGAAATCCTAAGTGGAACAGGGAAAATCTCTTCAACAAGTGGTGCTGGCAGAACTGGTTAGCCACTTGCAAAAAAGCGAACATAGACCCCCAGTTAACATTGTGTACAAAGGTAAAATCCAAATGTATTAAAGACCTTGATATCAGACCTGATACCATAAGGTATATAGAACAGCACGTCGGTAAAACACTTCATGACTTTGAGACTAAAGGCATCTTCAAGGAGGAAACTGCACTTTCCAAACAAGTGGACACAGAGATCAATAGATGGGAATACATTAAACTGAGAAGCTTCTGCACCTCAAAAGAAATAGTTCTCAGGATACAAGAGTCACCCACCAAGTGGGAGGAACTATTCACCCAACACCCATCAGATAAGGAGCTAATATCCAAAATATACAGGGCACTGACAGAACTTTACAAGAAAAAAACATCTAATCCCATCAAAAAATGGGGAGAAGAAATGAACAGACACTTTGATAAAAAAAAAAAAAGAAATACAAATGGCTAAAAGGTACATGAAAAAATGCTCCTCATCACTAATCATCATGGAGATGCAAATCAAAACGATGAGATACCACCTCACACCACATAGACTGGTGCACATTACAAAGAATGAGAACAATCAGTGCTGATGATTGTTATCCACTGCTGGTGGGAATGTTGTCTAGTCCAAACTTTATGAAAAGCAATATGGAGATTCCTCCAAAATCTGGAAATTGAGCTCCCATTTGACCCAGCTATTCCACTCCTAGGGATAAAACCTAAGAACACAAGAATACAATACAAAAACCCCTTCCTCACACCTATATTTATTGCAGCACTATTCATGATAGCCAGGCTCTGGAAACAACCAAGATGCCCTTAAACAGACGAATGATTAAAGAAACTGTGGTACATATACACAATGGAATACTATGCAGCTGTCAGGAGAGATGAAGTCATGAGATTTAGCTTCTTGTAGAACCCACCTTGTAGGTGTCTGTGCAAGAGGCAATAATAATTTAGATATGGGGCCCGGGAGATAGCATGGAGGTAAGGCATTTGCCTTTCATGCAAAAGGTCATCGGTTCGAATCCCGGTGCCCCATATGGTCCCCCGTGCCTGCCAGGAGCAATTTCTGAGCATGGAGCCAGGAATAACCCCTGAGCACTGCCGGGTGTGACCCCCCCAAAAAAAAGAAAAAATAATTTAGATGCAAATCTAGGAGAGTACTGAATAGAAAGCATGTTTATCAACCTTTTCTCACCATGATTCCCTTCTAACTTTATTCTCTTTCTATATGTCCCCACTCTCACCGTTTTCTTGACTGCACACTTATCTACAGCTATGACCTCTATTTATGTGTTTTCTATTGTTACCCCCCCCCCTTTAAAGAATGTGCTGGGGTTTCGTGGAGGGGCATTTGACCCTTGTTTAAATAATGCCACACTGGAGAATATTCCCTAAGTCAGGGAAACTAAGTCTAAGGAAGTGACTGTCATGCATCTAACTATAATGGCTTTTTGCGATTTTATGAGAACTTTTTGTATATCCTAAGTAAATAACATTTTTGGATTTAAACCTCTGTGATTCTTCATGTTCTTCCACCTTTTGTTTCTATCTCTAATTTTTATAACATCATAAAATCCCAACGGTGCTCTCTGTAAACTTCCATGTCCATGGGATTGTACCTCAGCATTTCAGGCTACTTCACAGACTTAATTTTATTTGATACTTACAATAAATTTAATTTAATTTAATTTAATGACTTGGTAAGGCCTAAGATCCTTTTCCTAGACATGGATTGGTAGGGCAAGAAGTGATGCATATTGAGCCAGAGCAGTGACATGATTTCAAACCAGGTCACTTTATATTATGCTTTTTACTATATCATGTGAATTGATCCCAGTTCTGAGATGGCAGATGGCATTAGAGATTGAACACTCCTTTACATCTGGTACACAGTTGGAAAGTAAAGATACCACACAAAAAATATGGAAAAGTGTTTAGCCTCTCCCATCACTTCCTTTCTGGGGCTGGCATTCACTGAATTTAGATAACAGGAAATGGATTTACATAACTTCACCCAAATCAGAGCAATTTAGAGACTTTTTGAGCTTGATGAAATATAAGGTGATGAGTCTTGAAAGTGTGAAAAGATTGATGGTCTTGGAGATGTGCTGACCTAAAATGCACTGTTGAGGTTCAAGTTCCTTGTTATCTTTCATTCAATCTTAATTTTACTTATGTACTAGATATCTTTATTCACCCTGTAGATGAATCTAGAGGAAACTAGATGGAATACAATGACTGGATGTCTATGCTGAGGCCAGAGAAGGAGAAACTTAAAGGTTTGAAAGTTCTTAGGATGATTTGATAACTGAGAAGTTCAATTAATGGTGGAACCCAGAAGTAGATGAAGGGTGTCAAAGGTCAATAAAGAGTAAGATTAATTGTATGGGGCAAAGAAAAGTTATGGATCAATTATTTTATTTGGTAATTTTATAACTTAAAATAGCAAATGAACAATTTTGTATGCTTCAATCCAATAGTTTGCAACCTTTTTTAATTTTAAAGTCTTTGAACTACATATATATACATATATATATATGTTTCATAAATAGAACTTTCTGGAGCTGAGAATATGCCCCCACAAATGCAGCTCCATAGATTAAATCTATTCTGGAAAAAGATATAACACAAGTTGTAAAAAATTATGGGTACAGTGGCCACACAACTGAAAACTGACAATCTTGAAAGAGGGAAGGCCAAGTCCCAACACTGCCAAAGCCACACCAGTTGCATACTAAACCCAAAAAGGTCATTCATCAATAGCCCCACTTCATTACTCAAGTAGACTCTCTTCAGAGATGCTAAATTGACCAAAACTTTAAGTATTTCAGTATTTGGGTTGACATCAACAGAACTTTCATAAAGTGAGTGTGGGCATACCTCCCCCTGCTTTCTTGTACTTCTAGGAGGCCTGGCAGCTGAAAACATGCCACAAAACCCACAGTAACAGCCACAGTGCTTGGAATTTCTAGACTGTATTCACATATGTGGCTGCACAAGTCCAAACGTTTTTTACATTTTTATTTATTGAAGAAGAAAATGCATCACATAGTTAACATAACTGATCACAATACAATTGTTTCAGAAAGACCAAAAGCAACATTATTAAAAAAAATAGAAAAATTGAAAGAAAAACTAGAGTGATGGGAGAGAAAGAAATGTTCAGTGGCAAGTATATTTTTGAAAATTATTAATCACCAATGAACTAATTAAAGGACTAGCAGAAAGTTTAGTAAGCTCTTTTTTTTTAAGGATGAGAATGAAATAAAATACAGTAAAAATGATGTGGGTGGCAATTGTTGTTGCATAGGCCCAGCAAAGTATGGGGGAAATAGAATGGCCAAAATACAAGGAGACCTTACCCTTGAAATTTTCTGGCATAAGACTGACTCTGGGCTTCAGGCATACTAGGTTGTCCAACCCCTCAGTCATTCTCCTTGGTCCAGGTAAAATATTTTTGCAGATTTGCGATAGTTGGTGTTAGGTTCCTGTAGTTAAAGATTCTGGTTTCTGTACATCTTTTTCATTGAAGTCAGGATAACGTTGAGCATCCTCTAGTTTCACCTCACCATTAGCGGCCAATTTGGAGAGCCCTGCTCTGCAAACAGGTTGTTGCTGTTGCTAAGTCATCTGTTTGTTAAGAGAACCCTCTTTGGAGTAAGTCGATGCCAGGGCAATGGTAGGTTGATTGTAGCACTATAAGAATATCCTGTAGAGCCAAAAGCAGATGTCATTAGAGGTATTGTATTAGTTATTAAATAACAATTAAAATTTTTTACCACACTTAGAGCTGCCACTAAGTAAATGTACATATTCCCAGGCCTGCTTTTTAATATTCTCCTATATTTGGTATTGGTGTTTTCTTTCTTGGGAATGTTATTGAAAGATTCCTCATTTTCTCAATAATGAATTTCAATACCTTTAGCAATGATTTAAATATTTTGATGGCCAGAGATAGCACAACGGTAGGGCGTTTGCCTTGCACGTGGCTGAACCAGGACGGACCTTAATTCGATCCTCGGCATCCCACATGGCCCCCCAAGCCAGGATCAATTTCTGAGTGCATAGCTAGGAGTAACTTTTGAGCATCACTGGGTGTAGCCCCAAATGCAAAATAAATAAATAAATAAATAAATAAATAAATACATTGATGAGTAAATGATATTTCTTATGAAGAAGTCTTCCATGTTCTAGAAATAGGACATAGAGTTTGAGATAAAAGAATAAGGAAAGTTCATAAACAATAAAAATTAAACATTCTATGGTTTTCCACAGTAAGGTAATAAAATAACAAAATGTAAATCAAGTTATTTTAGACCGTTATTGCAGCGCCAAGAAAAAATTATGATAATAAAGTCTTTAAAATACCTTGCAAGTCCTTCGATGGTATTTTAGCTGAAGTAACTTTGAGATGACGGATGTTATCATTTTAAATCAGACTTTTATAGAAAAAGTTTACTAAAATAGAATGCTTTGACATTTCTGTAAAGATTTAACTGTAACCTTATTTTTTTCAAGGCTCCTCAGCAAAATCACCAGTGATCACATTGCACTGTATGCCTTCATCTTTTTATTTCCTACCTGTAGAGATTTTTTATATAAATAAACCCAAAGCCCTATTTTCCTCTGAGTGTTACTTTAAGTAAGTAACAGAAACCAAATGCTCAGGTTCAGTGATTTTATATAAGTGCACTTTGTTAGATCAATTCTTTTTTTTTGGGGGGGGGGCACACCTGGTGACGCTCAGGGGTTACTCCTGGCTATTCGCTCAGAAGTCACTCCTGGCAGGCACAGGGGACCATATGGGAACCGGGGGAATGAATCGCGCTCTGTCCTAGGTTAGGGCAGTCAAGGCAGGCACCTTACCTCCAGCGCCTCCGCCTGGCCCCAGATCAATTCCTTACAACTGGGATTTAAGGTCTATTTGTAACTATCATTTTAGGAGAAAAGTAGCGGTGTTTCCACAGTGTCTTTCACCTTCAAAGATTTTGTTTGAATTTTACCAAAGTAAGTGAAATAGGAAATAAACCATTTGATAAAACCATTTAGCTGTTTAACAAGAAATAATCTGTTTTGCTAGTCCACTCTTAGATGATTGCATATTCTGAATTTTTGGAGGTTCTTTTGTCTTGCACGTGGCTGAACCAGGACGGACCTTAATTTGATCCTCGGCATCGAACTTGGCAATATGTCTACTCAGCTAATTACATGGCTCTTTGAGCTTCAGTTTGGCCATTTATGAAAGAACACTGCAATTTATATGGAAGGACCTTCAGAGGTACTCAAGGAAGAAGCTTAAGGAAACAGGCTCAAACTCTAACTGGGGAAAATCACTTCTAAGACTTCTGAGTAAAAATACAACTTGAGGTCAAAAGCTCTGGACAGCAGTATGTAATTGAACCTATCATTTCTGTTTTCTTTGTCTTTTCTTTCCACCTTTCTCTGGCCCTGTTCCATAATGTGTCCCAGCCTGCATTTTTTGATAATTATATATTTATTTTCACATGATGGACACAAGCTGTATTTTTGTAATTTTACCACATTTATAATTTTAAAGTATTTTATTTATAGGACTATAATCAGTTTCAAGAACTTCATCAGTATTTATTCAAAAAATAAGTGTACCTTGTTATTCAGTAATAAAATTGCAAAGAGATTTTCTCAAAGATATTAGTAGCACTATTATTTTTAATATTAATTTCTTTATTTAAGCACCATGGTAACAAACATGTTCATAGTTGGTTTTGGCCATAAAATTTGCACATCCCTTCACCAGTGTAACTTTCCCGCCACCAGTGTTGACATGGGGGACCTTGTTGGCCAGCCTGCTTTTTAAGTATTGACAATATATTTTTGATGGGTGAGGGGTAAAGTGGGTAGTTGATTACAACCCATAGTAACCAAGGACTGTTCCTCTGTTTGTGCCCAGGAGGGACTACTGGAAGTCCTTGGGGGTCCATATGCAGGCTGGGCATTTGAACAGAGTAGACTGCATGGAATATAAAATATTAACTATGAGTATTATCTATCTACCCAAAGATTTGAAGATTATCTTTACAGAGCCAAGGTAATCCACGTGATGTAACTTTTATTTTTAGCATTTTTAAATGATGTTAATTGAGATAATGGCAGGTTGAAGCATTTAGAAGGATACAAGATGCCTTAAGAACTCTAAGTTGTTCCTTCTGAATTCGAATTTTTTCTGAAACACCCTATACTTCCCAATCACAATAAAGTGCCTTATTAAAAACTTATTAACAAGAGAAATCATTACATTCTTTTCCAATGCCTTCTCTCTCTTCCTCTTTTTTATTGAACAAAAATTCTTTACATGGAAAACACTTTCAAGATAAATGTATAAAAAAATCCTTAGAGGATTTAAAAAAATCTTTAGAGCTGTGCAACAAGGGTAGGTAGGCTAAAAACTTATTTCATTTTTTGAGGATTAAAATTTGTGTAATACTTATGTGATATAATGTACATATTAAAATGAACCAACCTAAAAATAATTTGGAAACACTTTGTCATCTGTATTGTGCATCTAAGTGTGTCCCTCAGTATTTCTAGATGGAAACCATAACCCATGGTGAGATGTCGGAATTCTCCCCAACTAGGTATTTGTGTGCACGTTAATTCTGTTGTCAATGCAGTTACTGCCTTAAAGGTCTTTCCAAAGACTTTTCAAAGTTCTTTCCAAATGACTTTCCTCAGTTTATTGTCTTATTGGAAGCAACTATAATGTCACATTTAAAAAAAAATGATAGTATGATGGTCCAATATTAAAAAAATCAAATAGTGCTATTATGCCTGAATATTATCTTCTCTCTAAAATACGCTTGTATTAGTAACGTTTTAAAGTCTTTTTTAAGTGGAGGCTACACCCAACAGTGCTAAGATTATTCTAGCTTTGTTCCCAGGGGTTAATTTTAGTGTTTGAGAAACCATATGTTTCCAAGGATAGAATTAGGGTTGGCAACTCTCAAGAAAGTGCCTTAACTCTTTATGTCCTAATAGAGAGGACTTGTACTGTAGATTTTTTCCATGAAAATTACTGTCTAATCCCTTGATTTTTTTCATTGTCTCTTTTCTAATACAAGCGATAGATTTTGAGAAAAACCACCTGGACATAAGCAAACTAGTAACTATAGAGGCATTCTAATAAATAGGAATTTGTAATATTATCTTAGATATTACAGAATCAAATAGACTGGATCAAGAGTCCACCAGCATTCTATAGTAGAGTTTTACCCATAGATGCATATATTTTGCAGATAAGTTTATTTTCATAGGTTTTAGTAAAGTTTCTTCTAAGAAAATAAAGTCTAAATAAAACATATAAGCCAAGTGGTCAAATAAAGAACCAGAGAAAATTTTTCTATATTTGAATGGATTCTGAGGTTATCTCTAAACAAAACACATGACTAAGTCAATGACTTTGTGAAATATATACATAGTCATTGAACCAATGTTTACTAATGTACATACTTTTTTCCTTTATTGTGTTTTAGATGTTGAAATACAATAGGTTTATTAATTCCATAAGTCCTTATTGTGTGCCTACAATAAAGACTTTTGTTTTCTATTTGTCATCATGGAAAGGCTATTGAATTTCACATGATAAGATTCAGTCTATCTTCATAGCAAATGTCATAAAATTTAAATTCAAGTGAGCAGGATGAGCAACTGACCACATATTAGAAGGATAATGAGATTGAGTCTGGGATTGGTACACAGTTCTTGACTTCAGAGTTTGAGGAACTAAATAATTTTGAAATATAATGTGTTGGTTTTATTTCTAAATCAGATAAGGCTGTTGAAGATGAAATATGAATAATGATATTGAAATAAACTAATCATGCTTCTGCTTTTGTGAATCATACTTCTGCTCATGGGATCTGCTCGAAGTTTAACTGGAGTCCCAAAGCCTGAACTATAGACAGGACATACCAGGGCAGCCCAAGCCTCAAAACCTGAGCAAAGGGCAGAACCTAGGCAGCTAAGAATGTCTTACTTTGGCATTTATTGACTAGACATTGTTCTAGGTATACCGTGAGACAAACATGAACAAAGTTAAAGGGGCAATAAGCTGACATACATGGAATGCAGGTGGGATACAAGAGGATGCTTATTAAAGTTTGCAGGAATTACTGTTTCAAAATTGCTGCTTGATGACTTATTGAATGACATATGTTGCTGCTGGCCGCTTCTGTCTAGCAGCGCCAGCAGAATTTCGATGAATCCTGCTTTAGGGAAGTAGGTATGTATGGACCAGCGGAAAAATATGAAATATGAAGAAATGAGACCACACGGTTAATGTATGAGGAAACACATTCTGGCAAGCATTTTACAACTTTAATCTCCAAACTAGGAGTATTTAAGGGGTAAAAGGCCAGTCACACATATGAGAAGAATGCTCCCATTTTGTTTCTTTGCAAAGTACCGAAAATTATCAGTGTACAATGTTTGATTTTTAAAATAATACACATGGATCTAGGTGGTTTGTAATTTTAGACTGTAGTTCAGTTAGGAACTCAGAGGATAAAAGGAAGGTAAACTTTTACATTTCAAACTAGTTCCTCTCTGGTCTGGCTGTAGGTGTAATATTGATGTAAATTAGAAGATTAGCAAGAAGCTTGTTTTCCTATAGCAAATTTCCTTTACCTAAGGGAACAGGTTTCTAACTGAGGGGCTAAGACTAATTTCCTAAGGTCTGGTTTTGAAATAGATAAAACTTATATGAAAGGGGTACAGAATTTATACCTACTAAAATTCAATAGGCCAGTACTATCCTGGCAAAACTTGTTTGGAGTGTAAATTAGTTAGCATTCTCTCTGTTACAAACTCCTATGGTGTTCAAAGATAAGGAAAGAAGAAATTGTTTTTTTTGATGTTGAGTATTCATTCCAAGTAAAAATAAATTTAATCAGGGCTATATGCCTGTAAAAATCCTTATGCTAGGATGAGAAAGTTTTTACTATAGACACACACAGCAGAAGGGAGTATATCTATCATCTATCTATCTATCTATCTATCTATCTATCTATCTATCTATCTATCTATCTATCTATCTATCTATCTATCTATCATCTTTCTATCTATCAATTAAATGTTTGCAGTTAAGAAAACAGAATGTCAGTTTCATTAACAGAATGTCTCCAATTATCCACACTGAGAGGGAAGACACCATGAGTCTATTGGTGAGAGATCTCTCGGGAATCTTCCAACCATCCACACCTGAGGGAAAAGACTTCTTTTTTTTTTTTTTTTTTTTTTTTTTTTTTTTTTTGGTTTTTGGGCCACACCTGGTGACGCTCAGGGGTTACTTGGGAAAAGACTTCTTAGTGGGCCTGCTGGTAATATTTCCTCAGGAATTTTTGATCAGCTACCCATGCTAAGGGTATGAACATTCTAGCAGGTCTTCTGACTTACTTCCTCTAGAAATATTAAGATTCCAAATATGTTAATGCTGTGACATATGAAATGCTTCAGAAATTCTATAAAGGTTGTAAGTAACTGGCACTCACTGCAACATCAGGAGACTGTCAGACTCCTGGGTCACCCAAGTATTAATAAAATCCCAATGGTACTGGCATCACCTATTGGCAGTCTCTGTCTCTCTGGGTTTTGGGGTAATGGGCAACCCTTTGCGTCTCGGACTCTAAAAAGGCAAGAAGTCCAAAGAGATACTGAGGTTTTGACACCTTAAACATGTCCAGGAGACAATACCGCCTGGTTATGAGCAGTGGGTTTGAAGATTGACTTCATTTTGCTCCTGTTTCCTGGATGTTTAGGAAATGCATTTCTTGAGTAATCAGCTCAGCATTTGAAAGAGCTGCTTACAGTAGGTTTGGCATTGACTGCTGAGGAAGTTCAGTGTGTACTTTACCTAGTGGGCTGGATGTTGCCAGACCTGTTTTCCAGTGATTAAATATAGTCATTATATATTTAAAGCTCAAATTTCCTGATGATAAAATGTAACACTGCATTGTTTTGGGAATTATGATTCAAATTAAGTACAATTGTGCACACCTTCACTTCAGCTTCTTTATATAAAATAGAATATTTTATATAAAACAGAATCAGGTAGACCAGATATTTTTAATTCTTGTCCTCATTTTTTTCAAAAGAATTCAAAATTATCTTGATGCTTTTACTACTATAGCTGCTATTGTTTGAATCCAGTTCCCAAAGAATCTTAGTACTTCTGTTTTTCTATGATTGAGGAATTTACTGCCATTTGCACTTTCTTTTCATGGATATTTATATTAAAAATAGCTGTGGAGCATAGATAGTTAATGCTTCTCTTGGGTGGGGGAAGCTCAGACTTGTCTGTGTCCTTCCTAGGTGTGGATTAATTAAGTTTAGGGTTCCTCTATTGCTCCACAGCCCAGTGTGTATGCAGGTACCAACTGGTCCTCTACATATCTTCTAAGAAATATATTTTAGGGTGCTAGTATTCCAAATACCTACAGGCTGGCTACTTTCCTTGCAGTGAGCAAGCAATTAACTGTTCTATATCTCTAACTCAGAAATCACATGTCTTCTTTTAACATCTGTGACTCTTGGCAGCTAGCCTATTAGCATGAAAATAGAGCAATATCTCTACTTTCTCCATAATTCTCCACAGTCACCATATTTTAGATTTTTTCCCCACACCATTAACTTTCCCACAAAATAAAAAATGTTCAACATCTTTTTTCAAACTCAATAGGGTGGGATTCTAAACTGTTGATCACAAACACCAAAAGAAAAGACAAGATTACATCTTCCACATTTCTTGTGGTTGCAAGTAACTGCTATATCTGTCAGATTTCATATTTTATATGTAACTCAGAATCATAATCTAGAAACACCAGAGTGTGTGTTTATTGAAAACAATAGCATTTATGGAAATGGGGATGTTCATAGCTGTTCACAGTTCATTTATTTTTGGTATACTTAACTCTCATTTAAGCACCTTAAATAAAAGTTTTGTTCTTTTAATTTTCTTAACTATTATTCATATATGATAAATCATACCCATTTAAAGGTATACTTGAATGTGTATTGATAGATAAATATTCCTGAAATATTGACATCACATTCCCTTGTCACCCTCAAATGATTCCTATAATCCTTTGAATATAATAAATTTTGATAATGGGACTACACTTTTTACATTGAAACATTTCTGTAGTAATTTCTGAAAAATATTTGCTCAATTTCATTTTCTTTGTAAATAACCTTTACAATGTTATAAAAATATTTGATTTTATTTCTTTATCTCTGTGCTCTGGCTTGTTTCCTTCTAAAGTTTCTTTCATTTGTTCACCTTTGCCCCTCATCTCCCTAGTAACAGAAAGATTCTAAGCAACTTTTATGAGAGCTTTCAAATGGAATATATACTATGATTTTGAAGCATATAAGACTATCTTGAAGAAAAAAAGGACATACTGCATTAAGAAAGAAGATGGGTTTTAAAACTGATCATGGAAACAATGAAAATGATCATTATCTGTGTCATTTGGTGATTTCTCAGATATCAAATATCTATTGTAATCACACTCATTACTGGATTTCAGAGTTTTATTTTTATCTTTCAAAACCTATTGAGATATGTTAATATAATTTCTAGGTATTGATTTTCTAACTTTTTTTTTCAAATCTAGCAGCTTATAATCATGGTTCTCAAAAGCCAAGAAGGGAAAGCTGAAGAGGATATGTCTGTTCTATAATGATTAATATATGTGATCAAGATATATTTCAAGTAGGAAATAGTGTTATATAATATTATTGGTTAAGGGGCCTGGGAGATAGCATGGAGGTAAGGCATTTGCCTTTCATGCAAAAGGTCATCGGTTCGAATCCCGGTGCCCCATATGGTCCCCCGTGCCTGCCAGGAGCAATTTCTGAGCATGGAGCCAGGGGTAAACCCTGAGCGCTGCCGGGTGTGACCCCAAAACCAAAAAAAATATTATTGATTAAAATTATCCATATGACAATGGTATAGACTTTTTCTATTTGTCATATGATTTCTGCCATATAATTCAAATAGGTATATTTTCTTATGTCATATAATTCAAACAGATATTTTCTTATCACATCAGTTGTTTAAAGGGTCTATTTGTATACTTATATCCCAAACATTGGATGGAATCTGTTTCTTATTCTATATATAAAAAGAGGAAAATGTCAAACTTTAAAATGAAAAAGTTCAAGACTCTGTATGATTTTATATTACTTCTAATTCAACCTGTCACTTCTATTTTCTTCCCTAATTTGAGGGGGGGGCACCACCAAAAAAACTATAAAAAAGTAAAATTATGTAAAATATCTTTTATAATCCATAACCTATATATTTACTTTGGTTTAGGAAATGTTCCATAGACCTATGCTGAAATCTAAAGTTCATTGTCTTCCTGAGTCTTTCATGACAGTTTGCAGCCAAACTTGTCTTATGTTAGGATTGTTTTTTTGTTTTTGTTTTTGTTTGGTTTTGTTTTGGGGCCACACCTAAGGTTACTCCTGGCTCTGCACTCAGAAATTGCCTCTGGTAGGCTCAGGAGACCAAATGGGATGCTGGGAATAGAACCCAAGTCTGTTCAGAATTGGCAGCATGAAAGGCAAATACCCTATCGTTATGCTATCGCTCTGGTCCCTTGTCTTAGTATTGGAATGTTCAATACAGGAACAGTAAAAAGTATTAGGTCAGCGTCTCTCCTTCCCTCTTCTGCATTACATATTTTCTTTCACCCAAATAGTTCATCATTAGAATAAATGAATGACAGAATTTAAGCAGATAAGTGGCCCCTCAAAAAATGTGAGATTATTCCAACATATTCCGTCATCATTTTTAAGGACTATTATTTCAGTGAATTTTGAGTGTCTAGATTTTATACTGTGGTTAGAATGCATTTAGGAATTATTTGGTAGTTTGAGGAGATGTGGCTGCAACTTTGTTTATTAGCATTGGATCAATTTCTTTGGATTTTAAAGACTGGATGGACAGATCTTTTTGTTTCTGTGAACCACCAACCTGTGTGAAGAAAGTTTCTTTCAAAATGTTTTAATATCATCACCATGCATTAAGAGGTAACAAGTTATTCATGATTATTTTTCAAGTGGGCAATGTTCCAACATCAACCCCTTCACCAGTGTCCAATTCCCTCCATCAGTTTCTAACATGTATTACAGATCCTGCAAAATTCCATGTGTGTAGATGGTCACACTACCTCCTACACCGACTGGACTTTCAACACCATTTCATTTCTCCTCTTTTTCAGTTAAAGCATTGTTATCAGTGTTTATACCCATGATACATATGAGATCCTTGTTAAGTTATATCTCATGAGGATTATCTATCAGTTTGTCAGCATGGTATATTTAATTCCCAGAAGACTAATTTTTGCCTTTTTTCCTTCTGTTTGATTATATATTCATGTAGGTATATGGTATGCATAGCTAGATGAACCAACCCACAGTTATACCAGTTGAGGGATGATAGAATTAAGTGGCACAGTAAAGGCACCGATAGGAAAAATACCACACAAACAGCTCATTCGGTTAAGATAGTTAAGTCCACAGAACAGCCAGACACTCATGAGCAGATGGCATTGGGATTCACAAACACATCTGGATTGCAGGTGAGCTAAAGACTAGTACAGGAACTAATGTTACTCAGGGAGTGGATTTTCACAGCATTTCTTTCTATGTCCAAGGAGAATGAAGCAAGTACAAATATAGTATCAGATGTACTGGAGAGACTGGTTCTTTAACTAGTCTAGTTTAAATTTTCTCACTGGGAGGCTTTAGTTGACATTGAGGAGTCAATGAACACATGAGGTCTAGGCAGGGAAAACACAGATGCTAGGCATAGGAATCAGAGACCACAGCAGAGCCTTAGAGAGTAAAGAGCCTAGGATCTTGATAATATTACCAATTCTATTTATAAACATAAATTATACTTATATTATCAATTTATATAATCAATTTATATAATAATCATATTATCATATCTAATTATAAAATATATACATAATAAATAAATAAAAGAATAAATAAATCAGATAAATTATATCAATTAATTAGTCAACATTTAAATAAATGATAAATAATATTTAAATATGAATTAAATAAATTACATAAATTATGTCTATAACTTATATACATATATAAAACAAATATATATTTTTAAAATAAACACAATGTTATATAATATAAATTTTGTGATTCATACAGTAATCATAAATTAATATATAACATCAATAAAATTAATATAAATCAAAATTTATATTTTAATGGATACAATCTATCTTTTATAAACAAAAGTTTAGAGAATTAAAAGAACCAAACCCTTACTTAAGGTGCTTAAATGAGGTTAAGTCTACCAAAAATAAATGATCTGTGAACAGCTGTGAACATCGGAATTTCCATCTTACCTTGCTGTAAGATTAAGAAAGAAGGAACACATTTTTAGCACAGGGTCTGAGATGTTTGGCACCAGGTCTGAGAATAAAGTTTTATTTTAAGCCAAGAGCACAGGAGCTCCTCATTCTTGTGTGTGCACAGACAAGGTGCAATTTGGGGAAATTCTAAGCATATTGTCTGCACCAACTAAGACTGTCTGGCTAGTTTTCATATAGGCAAAAGGAAGAAAGTTATTTCTGATGCACTATTTTATGTTGGAAGATATTTATACATATAAAGAAGACCGGAGAGACTCTATTAAAGGAGATGATAATGATCTTATATAAAGATATAGACTCTTAAGACACCAATTTTTGAAATCGAGGCATAAAAATATGGCACATATTCATTGATTTAGAAAATATTTACTAAATGTATGTTACATGTTAAAGTATTTAAGAGTACATAAATCAATCTAGCTAGCTTTCATTTTTGTCTATTCATGATTTATTGATGGGATATTATTAGTGATTGGCAATATAGGAAACCAAAATTGAAGTTATTCTTTAGAATTTTGAGACGTAACAGGAAACATTTATAAAAATGTAGGGATAAAAACAAGATCATAAAATCCTGAGGTGATAGTTTTTGACAAATAATGATTTGAATTTGTACTAAATCTGGCTATAATAATGGTGAAATTAGAGAATGTGGAAGTTGTGGTTGATTGTGTGGTAAATGAGATGTGTGTGGGTTAAAATCCCTACACTGGGTGAAAAAAATCAATTTTGTACTTTATCTACATTTATTTTGGGGGCTATTTTAGCAGAGGATACAACAACTAAAGGCATTTTGTAAAGTCATAAACTCAAGTGTTGAGCCAGAAATAAAATCTAAAAGGGTCTTCTCTCTCTTATTTTTGACTGTGGTTTGCTTAGCCAGTTATTGTATTCTTCTTAAGAACCGCTATTTCTATTTAGCTTGTTTGAAACACAATGTGAATATGAGGAAAGGGTGTGCAGGAAAAATGTCATTTGGGATAGAGCTGGATATAGGCAATAAACAGAAAACTCGAATTCTCCTTTATAGTAAGTTGTGGGAAAAATTATTTTGAGACAAAAGTTCTTTTGAACCTCAAAGTATTTCCAGGGAAACTTGTCCATTGTTTTCTTGATTTGAATAATTTTCTAGATCTGAATAATTTTAATGAAATAAAAAGCTCTCAAACAGAGTCAAATATTGGCATCAGAGCTGGAGATGTAGTCAGAGGTGGGTACTTGTCTTGTGTATGTGTGACACACACACACACAGAGAGAGAGAGAGAGAGAGAGAGAGAGAGAGAGAGAGAGAGAGAGAGAGAGAGAGAGAGAGAGAGTATCTGGGTTCCATTCTTGGCATTACAAAACCCAAAGATGCAAAAAGCAATTTATAATTTTTTCTTTTCTTGTAAGAATGAGGATTTCTAGGGGCCGGGCGGTGGCGCTGGAGGTAAGGTGCCTGCCTTGCCTGTGCTAGTCTAGGACGGACCGCGGTTCGATCCCCCGGTTTACCATATGGCCCCCAAGCCAGGAGCCACTTCTGAGTGCATAGCCAGGAGTAACCCCTGAGTGTCGCCAGGTGTGGCCCCAAAACAAAACAAAACAAAACAAAAAAAGAATGAGGACTTCTAGACATTTAATGGGTAAGATGGTAGTAAAAGTTACAGGAAGAATGGTGAATAAGAGGCAAGACAAGCAGGTTTTAGAGCAGGTAGAAAGGAAAAACTAGACATTTAAGAGTTTATATAAAGGGAGTACTGATACCTTTTCTTTCCCTCGATGCATGAGAAACACACAGGCATTAAACTCTGATCTCTCAACCTGAGTTTCTTGATATTAAATCCATGGAGTAATTATCATGGTATATTGAAATTCTATTATTTAAACAAGCAACTAACCAGCTAACCTCTATCTGATCCTTTTAATGTGACTATTTCATTTGTCCAAAGTTTAAAAACAAATGGAAACCAGTTTTTTTTTCTGAATTGGAGCAGGATAGGTTCAGGCCACACCTGGACATTGTCCTTAATGACCACAAAAGAAGTTACTAGTAACCTCATCTGTTAATTCATCACTCTTATTCAGAGAAACAGCAAGGCTTGCTGAATTTTTTAAAAAGCTGTTTTACATCTGTTACCATTTTTTAAAGCATAAGAAAGTGACAGGAATGCACAAAGACACAAGTGTCTCCATCTTCTGTTTCTCTAATTCCATACTCATGTACAATGATGACAAGTTTTATATATATATTTCTTTATTTTGGGGGATGGGGTGGGCCACAATCTGCAGAGCTCAGGTCTTATTCCTGGCTCTGTGTTCAGTGTTCACCCCTGGTAGCGTTTGAGGGATCATTTTAGGTCATAGGGATTGAATCTGGTTGTTTGCATTCATGGCAAATGTCATGCCTGTTGTACTATCATTTTGGCACTCATATATATCTTTAAATTTTTTTCTGTTTTATAAATCTTATATTTATATATAAATAAGTATAAAATATCAGTCTACAAACTCAAGATTATAAGAAATAGCTATATTTCCTCTGAATATCTGTAAGTTTTAAGTCCTCTTTTTGGGATAGGAGGGAAAAAAATCTTTGATATCGGATAATCTCAGTCAATCCCAGGTTTCTTTAAAGAATTTATCATCTCAATCTTCCAACCTGCATGTTCTAATTTATTTTGGTGGGAGTTTGGTAGAGCAGGTTGATCTGAATCAGGATTAGTTGGTGGCAATGTAAGTGACAGTTATTGCTCTTTTGCTAGTCCCTATATGAATTGCTAACATTTTTGACATTTCTTGCTAAAGGTATTATAAAATACCTTGCTATAGTATTGCTATAGGTATTTTAATATATAGGATGCTAATTTAAAGTGAAATATATAGAAGTGTTAGAATAAATTCCACATACCAGTATTCCTAAGCATTTTACACATTAAAATTTTATTTATATCTATATTTTATTTTGTGCCTTACCTAGTTCTGTTCAGGGGTTAGTCTTGACTCTGCACTCAAGGATCGTATATAGTGGACTTGGAATCATATGGGATGCTGGGGATTAAACTGGGTTTGCTGTGTGCAAGGCAAATGCTCTACCCTATGTCCCTTTACTTTAGTCCCCTTATCTCTACAGTTTGAAGTTTGAAATATATTTTTTATTTATTTTATTAATTCATTTTTTTTTCTTTGGGCTATGCCTTGCTGTGTTCAGGGATCACTCCTGACTGCACTCAGAGATCACTCCGAAGGCTTGAGGAACCTAATGGGATGCCCAGTGTCAGTCCAGGGTTAGCTGGGTCAAGGCAAGCATCCACCATGTTATACTACCACTCAGGCTTCTGATCATTTTACTTTTAAAGAAATTTAAAAATAACATTTTATATTTACCCAAATATTTAACATTTTTTGAACTCTTTCGTCTTGTCTGCATACCTTCATTTCTGTTTGTATCACTTCCTTCATTTGAAATTGCCTTTAGAAATTTATTTTTTATACTGAGGTTTTGTTGCAATAAAATTTTTCAGCTTTCATCTGAAACTAATTAACTAACCCTTCATTTTTCAGAATAGTTATTATTTCAAAATTATCAATGGAGATATTTTCAATGTAGCACTTAAAATAAATCCTACTATAACTGTTCTCCATCACTTCCACGAGAAGTTAGTGTTAATTTCTGTAACATTAGTCACACTCAAAATATTTTATAAAAATGTTCAATTTTTAAGCAATAATGCCACATTCTTCCATATGTTTAGTCCCTCATTCCTCCATATATATTTTCTGTCATTATGATTTTGTCCATTTTACATACCCCTATATAAGTTGATGTTTATATCCATATATGTAGTTCATTTTATTTAGTATAGTTTTTCAAGCTTCATTCATCCTATGACATGTGTCATAAATGTTACTTTTAAGACTAAATAATTTTTCATTGTATGTGTATCACTTTTTGCTTATCCTTTTATTTAAAAAGGTTTTAGTTAGTAATTTTTAATTGAATCATTGTGAGATACAGATGCAGTTATTCATGATTGCATTTCAGTCATAGAGTGTTCAACACTCGTTCCATCACCAGTGCTCATTCCCAGCCACCAATGTTCTCATTTCCCTCCTGCCCCCCCATGCCTTTCCCTATCTGCCAAATGGCAGACTTCCTACTCCTCCTCTTTCTTCTTCTTTCTTCTTCTTTTTTCTTCTTCCTCTTTCTTCTTCTTCTTCTTCATCTTCTTCTCCTCCTCCTCCTCTTTCTTCTTCTCTTTCTCCTCCTCCTCCTTCTCCTCCTCCTCCTCCTCTCCTTCCTCCTCCTCTTCTTCTCCTTCCTCCTCCTTCTCCTTCTTCTCCTTCCTCCTCCTCCTCCTCTTCTTCTTCTTCTTCTTTTCTTCTTCTCATCCTCTTCTGTCTCCTCCTCCTCCTCCTTCTCCTCCTCTTCTGCCTCTTCCTCCTCCCCTCCTCCTCCTTCTTCTTCTCTTCCTCCTCCTCCTTCTTCTCCTCCTCCTCCTCTCCTTCCGCCTCCTGTTCTTCTCCTTCCTCCTCCTCCTCCTCCTCCTCTTCTTCTTCTTCTTCTTCTTCTCTCTTCTTTATAGGTACTGTGCTTTGCAAGAGTATTAAGCATACTACTTTACCTCCTATCAGCACCGAATTCTTTTCCAAGATGCTTATCCTTTTGTTAAAGGACATTTGAGTTTGTTTTATTTTTAATAATTGGAGTCTTATTTTTGTATTTATTTAAAAGCCTTAAAATTATAGTTGTGATAATCTAGTTGCAGTAGTGTCCATGTTCAAAATGTTCAAGTCACTCCACCTTCACCACAATCAAATATCTTCCAACATTCTCCTTACAGCTATTGAGTTCTCATTATTCCCAAGCCTCCATCCTTGGTAGCCATAGTTCTGTAGTCAAAGAATTTGTTATTATTACACACTTTCTATTCTATTCCTTGCTATATCTCTTAGTAATTCAAACATGACTGAGAATATACTCTCTAGTCAGGTGGCAGCAAAATGCAAGATTTAATTTTTTCACAACTTCATAGTATTCCATCAAGTATATAGACAACAACTTCTTTATCCTGGTGTGTCATTGTATATTGATTTGTATGTTGTAATTAAGATAGGCATTATTATTTCTTCTTGAGATAATATTTGGCATTGTCAGGAGAGATTCCAAGGAGAGTGATTGAAAGCTTACTTCCTTTTAGGTTTCCCTCCAACTTTAGTGTTGTTTTCAAATAGGGTATTGTTTTTATTTTTGTTTTATTTCTATAGCTTTCTAGCACAGTAATAATCCTAAGAATATTTTTATGTGATATTGTTGTTGTTGTTGTTTTTTTGTTTTTCGGACCACACTCATTTGATGATCAGGGGTTACTCCTGGCTAAGCGATCAGAAATTGCCACTGGCTTGGGGGGATCATATGGGATTCTGGGGGATCGAACCGCAGTTCTTCTTTGGCTAGAGCTTGCAAGGCAGACACCTTACCTCTAGCATCACCTTGCCGGCCCCTGATGTTGCTAATTGTGAATTCCACCTAGGTTATTTTTATTACCTAGAGACTTTATATTATTTCAGTTTTTGTTATTAATTGTACATTGACATGTTCAGGCAGTTATTTTTACACATTTGCCTAGGTTTATAATTAATGTTTATAGGAATTTTATTCTTTGGTATCAAAACAAGAGCCCAATATATGTAATATATGTGCTTTCCATAAACCATACTTCTTTGGGTAATAATTTTAATTTGGTCCAAGTTATGCGATTATGAATGGAAATAATATTCCCCAAATTAGACTCTCATTTAATTGACTTTCTGATTCTTGTCATGTGATATGTAATTTTTAAATATTAACCATACCCACAAAATAACATTATAAAATGAATGCATTCTCATCACTTCTATTTGCTTATAGAAAAAGAAGCAGAACTATATAGTGATAAATATGCTCATATTTGTAAAGAAGGAGTTGGACATAGAATCAAATGTAATATATTTTGAATATAAAGCTGTGATATTTCAATCTTTATGTAGGTTATAATTTTTCTGTAAATTAAAATTAGTTATATAAAATTATTAATACATTGGTTTATAAATTAAATATACTTTTTGCTTGTTTGCAGGAGAACAAAATAGTCATTTATAATAACACATATATACAAAACTCAAAAGTTAGAGTATGATATTTGGAAATATTTTAAGTTATATTTATGTAAATATTTCTATATGTAATAATATATACTATGGGATATCGTTACTACATATATATATTCAGATTCATATATTATTTAGTTAAATGAATCTTTTATAGACTAATAATTCAGAGGGAAAGTAGATTTTATTATTTTTTTCTTTGGTTTTTGGACCACACCTGGTGACTCTCAGGGGTTACTCTTGGCTATGCATTCAGAAATCGCTCCTGGCTTGGGGGACTGTATGGGACGATGGAGATCAAACCAAGATCCTTCCTGGGTCAGCAGCATGCAAGACACTACCACTCTGGCCCAAAAGTAAATTTTCTAAAATTTTGACTCTTCAGAGAAAATTATAGATAGGTGTGGTTTGATGTAAATAGAAGAAATGAACATTGGGTGTAAATTTAGTAATTACTTAATGAGCCATAATTAACCCCATGTGTCAGAAAGGAACCTAACATGGCTGTTGGGAAAACCCATGACCATACTGTGTTTTCACCCAGCAATTGATGTTGGCTTCCATTTTTGTCGACATTCAAGTTCATTCCAGAATGGTACCACAGTAAATTGCTTTTGCGATTTTTTTTTTTTACTGAGTGTGATTATAAAAGGTAATTAAGAACACCAAGAAAGGCTGATTTTACTGCAACTGAGCAGAAATTCTGGAAAAATAATGAAAGACTAACCTAGGTTTTGCCTTAGGTTCTGTGCAAAAACCAAGACCACCAACTACAGAAGACTGATTAAAACAACAGTGATGGAACAGAATTTTCTAGAACCATAAAGGACTACTCCACCTTAGGCTCCATCCTATGTCCTGTGCAAATACCAATGCCTCTAGTTACAGAGGCCTGATTTTATCATTTACGACTGAGGGGAAAGTTTCCAGACACCACCAAAGGGCCTAGGGGGGGAGAATAAGAACATGTATGGAGCCTGTAGTTATTCCCATAACTATACTTCAAGGGTGGAGAAACCCTGTATCTCTCAGGCCAAGGGAATTCCCTATCTAATCTCCCCAATATTTACTGTGCTTATGCAAAAAAAAGGACAAATTAATTTTTTTTGTTATTGTTGTTCCTTGTTTTGTTTGTTTGAGGATTTTTTGTGTTTTGTTTTGTTTTTATCTCGGGACCATGGTTATTACTTGGTTGTTGTCTTCATTGCTGTGGTACTTATTGCTGTGGTGCTTTTTGGGTTATTTTTTGTTTGTTTATATGTTTGATCTTTTTTGTATTCTTGTTATGTTTTGTTCCTTTTTTCCTTTCTTCTCTGAAACTGATATTTATAGCCTCTAGAAGGACTCCTTTTGTTTGATTTTTTAAAATTATTTTCCCTTTTGCTTCCTTTCCTTTTTTCCCTTTCATTCTAACAGAACCACGTAACTTGAACCATCTAGTTCTATCTCACAAATTGGAGGAGATATAATGGAGGGTACCAAGACCAAACAGTCATATTAACATCGAATAGAAATAAAAAATGAGGGCCAGAGAGGTAGTATGGAGGCAGGGCATTTTTCTTGCATGCAGAAGGACGGTGGTTGGAATCCCGGCATCCCATATGGTCACCAGAGCCTGCCAGGAGCAATTTCTCAGCATAGAGCCAGGAGGAATCCCTGAGCGCTGCCGGTGTGACCCAAAAATCAAAATAACATAACATAAAATAAAATAAAAAATGAGCAGACTTAAACACCAAATCCAAAGTCAAAAGCAATAGAATCGATATCCAATCTACAGCTAGATAGACACAGAGGGGGCCACTTATACTAGAATCCTGAGGGCAAAGGATGGGGATTTGGGATGCATACTGGGAACAGTGGTGGAGGGAGGACAACACTGGTGGTAGGAATGCCCCTGATTCAATGTCACTATGTACCTAAAATATTATTGTGAAAGATTTTTAATCCACTGTGGTAAAAATAAAAATTGTTTTAAAAAAAGGCTGGTTTTGTTGACTGAACACAACCTAGGTTTCGTGAACAATAGATTGGACAATATAATGTGGAGTTTGGGAATAGTTTTACTTTGCGCTGGGTATCATGTATAATTTGTGGACTAAGAAAGTTTTCTCGTAGTTAAATATTTGGCAATTACTGATCAGCCACAATGTTCTAGATGTCTTACTGAGGTAGCATGATTCAGTGGGCAGAACATTGATTGAACTAGAATGTGAACATTTGTACTAAGGGTGTTTTTTTGGCATTGAATGCTCTGTGAATTTGATTTTTGCCTTCAGCATCTTGGTATATATATGGATAGGAATGTTTATTCTGGTTTGTTTTGCAGTGTGAGTTTATGAGATAGGATATCATTAGTAAAGACAAGATTAATTTACATATCCTAAGTTGAAATGTTTTTAGGAATAACTTACAGGGTAGGTAAACACACACACAAGAAACACAGGAAAACAAGGAAATGATGAAGGACATAAGAAAAATGAATGGTGATTTGAATTTATATAAAGATATTTAAGAATTATTATATAGAATTTTTGAGACCCCAAATTTAAGAACAGTACTATTCTGTTCTTAATGATAGCCAATGATAGTTCACTCATAGTTTTCTAAATACCTTCAAATATTACATGATTTCTTGAATATTTCGGGAGTTTTCATAATGTAAGTACTCAGTTTTATGAATGAATTTCAGGTGAAATTCAAGATCATATTTCATTATTTGAATAACTTATTCAAACTATACAGCTCATATATTTTTTGACTTTTATCCTTTTATGTATTTTTGTAAGAATATTTGTTTTCATTATGTATATGTGTGCTTGAGAGAGGGGAGATAATTTGAACACTTGCTTTTAGGCAACTTTTTTTTTTTGGTTTTTGGGCCACACCCGGTGACGCTCAGGGGTTACTCCTGGCTATTGGCTCAGAAGTCTCTCCTGGCAGGCATGGTGGACCATATGGGGAACCGGGGGATCGAGCCGCGGTCCATCCTAGGTTAGCGCAGGCAAGGCAGGCACCTTACCTACAGCGCCACCGTCAGGCCCCTAGGCAACTATTTTTATGTTCCTTTATTTTAAGATAAAATGTACATGTTAAGTGTAACTTAGGTGAAATTGGGAGTGACATTATTAAGTAGTAGTACAATTCTAGACTCCTTTACTCCAGGAGCCTTTAAAATTATTGCATATGAGTAATCCTGGCTATGTCTTTTGGTGAAAAAAAAATGGGGAATATATTTTCAACTTTTTCTAAACTGGAGGCTCCTTTTTGATCAAAAGAGTTTATTATTAAGCTTTCCATTTTAGAATGGTGTGTTACAAAATGTGGAAGGGCAGGCAAGGTGGTGCCATGTACAACTCCAAAGACCAAATATTTGACCAAGAAAAAAGAGAAATTTTTGAAATTCACTCCCAGTATATTTCTAGGAAAAAACTAACTGGATGAAGCTAATATTGTATTGGTAAAAAGCCAACATTCTCAGTGAAACTTTGGAAGAATGAATCAGCAGTTATTAAGAAGCATGGTCTATTGAAAGAGTGATATAAATTAATTACAAGATATACAGCAAAGAGAAAATTGGGAGCAACTGAAAAAATGTCTACTCAGGAGATGAATTTTAGTAGGTACATAGAATTGACGGTATAGGGTTTAATTTTAAGTGCTGATACTCAACCTGAAAAATTTCCCTGTTGTGATATTTTACATATTGAGAAATTTTACTATTTACCTTTGCTAGAATCAAGATAATAGGATGAATGAGGGTAGAAGTTGAGTGTTGGTGTCAGAGGAATTTTAGTCCTAACTGTTTTACCTACTACCTTGTGACTGAAAAAATATCTTGCACACCAAGCATCTCAGTATATTCAATCATATGGACATTAAGGTAATCCCCCTATGGGTTTTTCAAGCACTACCTGAGATAATATATGCAAAGAATTAGGAGAATGCTTAATCACTACTAGTTATCAGGATGATAATGAATCTCTGGAGAGATTCAACACTAAAAGGGTTTATATTACTGAAATGAAATGAGTCTTGGGGAGTTAGGACTTTATTCTGATAGTAGACAAAGGAATTTAAGCATCTAATAATACTTGGGGTGGCACAAGAAAATTGACAATTTTGAGTCTAGGAACTATTGAGATTATTTTGGCTTCTGCATTTGGGCTTCTTTGCTCTTCTTTTTTTTGGGGGGGGCACACCTGGTGATGCTCAGGGGTTAATCCTGGCTATTCGCTCAGAAGTCTTTCCTGGCAGGCATGGGGGACCATATGGGGAACCGGGGGATCGAACCGAAGTCCGTCCTAGGTTAGCGCAGGCAAGGCAGGCACCTTACCTTCAGCGCCACTGCCCAGCCCTTTCCTTTGCTCTTTTTTGTTTTTGTTTTTGTTTTTGGGTCACACCAGTGATGCTCAAGGGTTACTTCTTGAGTAAGGGGACCATATAAGATGCTGGGAATCAAACCCAGGTCTTTCTTGGGTCAACTGCATGCAAGGTAAATGCCCTACCACTGCCCTATCACTCCAGCTCTGGCTCCTTTGCTCTTTATTTCTTTGTATTAGAGGCATCTCTCTTAGATTTTGTTCCTGTAGTGTGAGATACCAGAGGAGGTGTCTTTGTTTCACTCCTTGCTCTAACCTTGCTGCATTTGGCAGAATTTATTTGGGGGAAATCAGCCCTTTAATAAAAAATAAAACACAAGGTTGAGACATTCCCCTGGGTAAAACAGTTTAGGTCTTAGAATCTAATGAACTTCAAATGGTTTGCGAAAGTGCTCCTAAAAAAGATTAGAATAGCAGAGTGAATAGAATGGATGGTGAATATATGAGGCTTGCAAAGGTGTGGCCAGGAGATATCACACAGCAATAGGGCTTGCAGGCAGGAGACTGAAGTTCAAGCCCCAGCATCCCATATGGTCTCTAAGCCTGCCGGGAGTAATTTCTGAACACAAAACCAAGAGTATCCCCTGAGGGCTCCTGGATGTGGTCCCCCAAATAAATAATAAAACATACACACACAAATGTTTTTTAAAATAAGTTTCAAGACCCCTGCTCTAAGTTTTAAGAATAGTAGCTGATGGATTCTATAATATATCCCAACCTCTACTTTTCATGTATCTAATAAATGTTATTCTTATTAAATACCCTTAATGTTATTGTCAATGGAAACATGGCTCCTGTGTTGGAATTCCCAGTGAGGGAGAATATTGGATTAAATAAATGACCTGCCTGTGAGACTATTGGGGGTTTCTGAGGTGACCCTAAAGCTTGGATAGTCCATGTGTGTTTACTCCTTATATGTTTGTCTCTTTCTCTGCAACTGACCCTCATTGGATTGAAATTGAACATGTCAATCCAATAGACATTAAACATTTAGATACAATACTAGAAAGAACCAAACTTGTAATCACAGTAACATTTCATAAATCACCCTTCTTTGATGAATTTATTTATTTTGCAATTTTCAAGATTTTAGAGATAGACTATATATAGTAGTCAAGAAAACTTTCTATAACTATGCCCATGCATATTTTTCTTTTTATCTTGTGGCATTTGGAAAAATCACTAGTGACTTGATTGAATATGATAGAATCATACAACTGTGGAAAATATAACATAGCTTACTTCTTTACAAATATGAAAATGCCATCACACATAATACAATCTAATTATTATCCAATTAAAGAACAAGTGAAAAATCTTCAGTTGTTCCTGACAAAAATTTTTTTACTCTGATATATTTATGTATTTGTTTCTTGTGGCCTGCAAGTTCTTTTGAGCCTTTTTATTTTTGATGTTCTTTTTAATAACTTTCTGTCTGAACCAGGTTCACTGATTTGAGTGCTACTTTCAAAAACAATTATTTTTTTTTTTTGGTTTTTGGGCCACACCCGGTGACTCTCAGGAATTACTTCTGGCTATATGCACAGAAATTGCTTCTGGTTTGGGGGACCATCTGGAATACAGGAGGATAGAACCAAGTTCCGTCCTAAGCTAGCGTGTGCAAGGCAGACACCTGATGCCCTGCAACACCTCTCAGACCCCATACTTTCAAAAATTTTTTTATCAGATTTCTCATTAGTAGAAAATATGCACACACTATATAGCCATACTGTATACTTTAACACATATACTATTAGTATATTTCATACCAATTTGGTAGAAGGTATTCACCTGTAAATTAATATACTACTTAAATGCATATGCTATTATTATAAATCATGCATTAGTATTCATATATGTACATATATTTAGTTTGCTATGTGAGTTTGATATGTGGTTCACTGTTACTCTATGAATCCCATTAACAGGGCCTTTCTTTTCTCCGGTTTCATGAACAGGTCCAGCTCTATTTTTTCTTCTTTGCCCTCACCACTTATTCTTATTCTGTTCTGAATGGCTCTATGTCTTCTACCCTTGGGTCTCTGGCATATTGAGGGAGAATGGAAGTTGCCTTTTTTTTTTGCTTTCTTCTTTCCAAAAGAGTAATCTTTGAAGTTTTATATTGCAATATATTTTCTCTTTAGTTAACTCTCTTAACTCGTTACTTCCACAAAGGGCTCTCTGCTCATTGGTTGTTTGGCTATCTTGGTATGTGGAATCCCAGACTAAGAATGGTCTTGGTTTAACTAAATGTAACATAATGGTCTTGATGATGTTTACCTCATCATGATGAAGCCACATATTTTCATTTCTTACTGTGTTCCACAAATTGTCATGACAGGTGGTCATGCTTCTGGAAAAAAAAACCTAAAGATAATCTTGTTTAGCAGGTCATGGGGCCACTTTGGTCATTTTTATCACATTAGCAGTGATAGTACAAGACTCTGTGATTCCTATGATGAATAAGATTTTATGAATGTGGTGTTTATCTGAAGATGTTGAGCATTTATTTCCCCTTCCCATATTGATCTACTTATAGCAAAAAACGGGCCCTTCTCACGTGATTATTCTGTATATTGAAAGAAAAAAAGCCAGATGGAGAAAGACAAACACTGAATGATTCACAAATAGATAGTATATAGAGAAAGCCAACGCATCAACTATATAACAAAAATAAAGACTTTTAGGACTTTGAGAGCAATTAATTAGTGGTTACCAGAAAGGAAGGGCTGATAGGTTGGAAAAATCATGACAATGAAATTCATTATATAGTAAAAGACAAAAATTGGACTTTTAGGGGCCAGAGAGATAGCATGGAGGTAAAGCATTTGCCTTGCATGCAGAAGGACAGTGGTTAGAATCCTGGTATCCCATATAGTCTCCCATGGCTGCCAATTTCTGAGCAATTTCTGAGCATAGAGCCAGGAGTAATCACTGAGCGCTGCCAGGTGTGACCCAAAAACCAAAAACCAAAAAAAAAATAAAAATAAAAAATAAAATAGGACTTTTAATGTGATTCTTTTACATGCTGAAATTCAGTGATGACCACATGAAATTGAACCATGTTGCAATCCAATGGAAACTTAAAAGAAAACTCTAAGGTTATACTTTTATTTCATGTAAAAATCTTTGAAGGAATCTACTCAGATTTTATCCTTTTGTGATTCTTGCAATAATAAAATTCTTTATATTTACAAGAAAGCTTTTAGGAGTATGAAATTGACACACTCTGTAAGTTTTTGAAAGAAACTTGAACGAATGGCCACCAACAAGATGGCTGTATTATGGTTCCTTAGGGAAATATACCATTTAAATATACATTGCCACAAACATCTCAGTGGATACAGGCAACTATAGATGTAGGTACAGATGTAGTTAGAGATGCTATTGAAGATAGTGTTCAAGTGATAATGGTAGCTGAGCAGTTCTCTGACATTTTCTCTGAGGCTAGAGAACCAGAAAGGCTGATGATAAGATTCAGTATAGTTAAAAAGTCTGAGATCATGGGAGACATTATTGATGTAAGCCCCATTCTGTGGATAAAAGCCTGAGAGAGGGACAGGGAAGGTGCCAGTCTAAGTCCTGGAATTGGAACACACTGATCAGATCAGAGGGGCCCACCCATGATGCTGGGAGGAAATTGTTACTGACTCAAACACTAATCCCTTCCATAAACATCCCCACAACATGCTCAGAAATCCAGTTTTCCCAGTCAATCAAGTGTTCCCTAGTCACTCGAATGGACACAAGCAGTTCAACTGCTCAGTGACTTGAACAACAATTTATTTCTGTTTCCATTAACTGTAAGTTTGAGCTGAAGGCGGGAGTAGGATATTATTTTCAACCTTTCCATGGGAGAGTCTGATCCTCTCTTCTTACAACTTCTGCCTGCCCCTAATTCTCTGCCCAGTGCTCACATCTTTCTGCTCATTTTCATCTCTGCTGTGTACTTTACCTTTGGTCATCTATCTATATGGGACTTAATAATAAATATGTATTTCTTCTCAACCTCTTCTTTCCCTTCTCTGACAAAAAGTTTCCAAAAGTCCTGCAATTTCCAGGGCTTCTTGTGGGAGCTTCTGACACAAATCTCTTAAATCCCTTGGAATTTCCTCTTAAATCCCTTGAACACAAACATTTCTTTCTTTCTTTCTTTCTTTCTTTCTTTCTTCCTTCCTTCTTTCTTTCTTTCTCTCTCTCTCTTTCTCTCTCTCTCTCTTTCTTTCTTTCTTTCTTTCTTTCTTTCTTTCTTTCTTTCTTTCTTTCTTTCTTTCTTTCTTTCTTTCTTTCTTTCTTTCTTTCTTTCTTTCTTTCTTTCTTTCTTCTTTCTCTCTTTCTCTCTTTCTTTCTTTCTTTTGAATGACATAGACTTCTGAAACCTTTTAGGATGGAAGGGATATGGCCAGAAAGACCAAGATAGAATTGGAAGTTTGGTATCCTCATCCCTACCTACATTCTCTTAAAATGATAGTTAATAATTAATAATTAGTCAATCCTATGTGGAGTCTCTACAAAAGTTCTTAAATTATAGGCTTATGAAAACTTCAGGATTAATTGGAAATGTAGTATTCTACATAAAAGTTCTTGAGCTATTTAATTGTATCCCTTAGAATAAGCCAGGAAATGTGAAGAAATATTTTGCTGAATGTAGTTAACTATCCCATCAATTAGTGAACCTGAGATGGGCATTTTACTTGGCTGTCATGTTGGATAGTAGTGTAAGAATTTGGGGAAGAGCCAACAAACTGCAACTGGCATTTACAAAAAGGGGAATGTTATAGATCTGAGTCCCAAGTAGAATTTGATGCTTAGTTCTTTATGGTTAGTGTCAGAAAAGAATTAAAATTAATCGTATTAAATGATACTGACATAGAACTGGAGTGATAGTACAGCAGATAAAGTGATTGACTTGTATGCGGCCAACTTGGATTTTATCCCGCGCTTCCCATAGGCCCCTCAGGCCTGCCAGGAATGATTCCTGAGAGCAAAGACAGGAGTAACCCCGGAGTACCACCAGATATGGCCCCCAAACTGAAAAAAAAATGATGCTGACAGTTGGTACTTTGAGAGTTGGAGAGGGTGAAAGAAAGAGAAGCAGTTTTGTTTTTAAAGTCAGTTTTGTTTTTAAAGTCACAAAACTCCTCTTCCATTTATGAGAATACATATGATTGCATTGAGGGTCCACTGGAATAGTTCAGGACACTCTTCCTCTCAGATTCTAACCCAGGCTCATACTCCAACTTAAGGTTCACCTGCATTTCCACATGAGATGTATAATTATTCTCTTGTACTTAAGTGCTCTCAATTTTTCTTTTTGTTTTTCAGCCACACCTGCTGACGCTCAGGGGTTACTCCTGGTTATGTGCTCAGAAATCGCTCTTGGCTTGGGGGACTATATGGGATGCAGGGGGATCCAATCACAGTCCGTCCTAGGTTGGCATGTGAAAAGCGCCTTATTGCTTGTGCCACTACTCTGGTCCCTGTGCTCTCAATTTTTACCCTCCGGAGAAGCCCATGTTCCCTCTTAAACATCTCTTTCACTCTTTCCTTTGTCTCTCCATATTTCTCTAAAGTGATTCTTCTTCACATGTACAATTTTTAAAATCAGTCACACCCTTTGCCACACAAATACAATTAACTCCTATTTCCTAAAATTCACCATTCACAGATTGTGTATATTAGGACAAAGATCTTTTTGAAGTGTTCTATTCAGTGCATAAGAAGAACTGTGTTTACAGATGCCTGTGCAATCCATCCAGTAGGAAAGACCTGGGATATGTTAGGGTTATTTATTCTTTTTTTTGGGGGGGGGGGCTCACTCCCGGCAACGCTCAAGGGTTATTCCTGGCTCTATGCTCAGAAATTGCCCCTGGCAGGCACGGAGGACCATATGGGACGTCAGGATTCGAACCACCGTCCTTCCACGTGCAAGGCAAACGCCTTACCGCTGTGCTATCTCTCCAGCCCCTGGGTTATTTATTCTTAAAATGATGTTTTTACAACACACAACCGCAACTTCTTATTGTGGGTTTGGAGATACATGATTTCATGAATTTATAGGTTTTATATTATGCTCTTTTCTCTGTCATTAGTTTGTAGGTAACAGCAGATTTGTGGTAATATCAGCATAGTTTGCCCTAAATATTCTTGGTTATTTTTGCTTGTGAATTGGTTCAAAGTGTCTGGTACATATTTTGAACTAGAGTTCATCTTAATGTCTTTGAATTTTTGGTTAAAGCGTTTTACAGAATCAATTCTTGTTAACTCTCATATAAAATTGTAAGGGTCATGATACCATTTTCATCATTTTCATTGATACTTTCAGATGAGAAACTGATAAAAAAAATTATTGGTCATTTGGTTCCTGTAAGACTCATAGATAGTTTATAGAATTAGAATTAAAATTTTAGTTCAGCAGAGTGCAGGTTTTTGTGTATATTTTTGGTGTTAAAATGTAAACTTCATAGAGTAAGAAATTAGACTTTTTATTATGCAACATTCAGAGAAGAAGCAGAAAAGCTAGTTACCATAACAAATACTTTAATATTAGGGATAAATGTACACTTTGGTATAAATTTCTTATGCGTGAAAGATTGTTTTATTTATATTTTATTTGTATTTCCTTGATTTTTTGAAATTTCATTAATTGTAAAGTGATATTAGAAACTGAATATTGTCTTCATTAACATCGGGAAAGTGAGAAAGACAGAGAGACAGTGAATGAGGCCATCAGCATAGTGAACTGAAAAGAATAGGAAAGAAAAAATAAAAACGTCAAGGGGGAAGCTAAAAGAAATCTAGGGTATATTGACACTCAATTTAGTTGCATAACAAATCTAGTAGTATGTAAAGAGTGGAAAAATAATCAAGAATAGCAGGGAGAACTAGAAGTTATAGCAAACTCTCTCCTCTCTCTCTTTCTCTCTCTTTCCCCACCCCCCATCTAAATGTGTTCAAGTCTTCCTCCCAGCTCAGTTCTTTCTTCGCAGTCATTCCTGGAGGTTCTCCTGGGACCATATATGGTGCCACTTGAAAGGCAAGCATCTAACATGCTGTGTTTTTTTTTTTTTTGTTTGTTTGTTTTTGGGCCACACCCGGTGACGCTCAGGGGTTACTCCTGGCTATTCACTCAGAAGTCGATCCTGCAGGCACGGGGGACCATATGGGGAACCGGGGGATCGAACTGCCGTCCGTCCTAGGTTAGCACAGGCACCTTATCTCCAGCGCCACCGCCCGGCCCCGCATGCTGTGTTTTTTGCTTTGACCCTTCCCACTTTATTTTTTAAAGAAAGAATGTAGCTATATTTTTAAACACTGCAGATTAGTAAGTGAGGTTTCAGTGGTATGGTGAAGGCAGGAGTTACATTCCAAAGCCTAGGACAAGACAAATGGACAGCTCTTGGGAGGACTTGAAGTGAAGCAACTGGCAACAATTTGAGATCCAAGTGCATACAAGAACAGATATTTCACTAACTTTCATAACAGGGCACATTTGGCAGTATGTAAATATTTATGGAATAAAAGTAGTAGAAAGGGAAGAGTGGAACTAGAGATAAATCAAATGAGAGATGATTTAGAGAGATTGCATCTTAGCACAGAAAGTTTTGCTCAGGATTGTGTGTGGGAATTGTCATTGTGATAGTTAGAAGGGAAAATTAAGGCCAATGCAGAAGTCCCTTATTTTGCATGCATTTGATCCCTGGCACCCAATAAGGACCCTGAGCCCACCAGGAATGATCTCTGAGTGCAGAATCAGGAATAAGCCTTGAGTACAGACATTTATGACTGAAACTCTACCTCCCCTACTCCATAAAACAAGAATAAAAAGCTGGGTTTCAATATAGATCCCTTGGTGAGTAGGAAAAGAATGAGATTTAGTTGACAAAATGTTTAGGGATAGTGAGGGGAAAAGTTATATCAGTGCAGTAAACATTACATACATATTTTTAAAGTAATATGCAAGCAAAACTATATAACATAAATATAAATATACTTTATACAATTTGTTCATAATTGCTCATTTCATTCACTTTATACTTTGACTTAGCTCACTGGTATTTTCCTTTTTAAAAAAACCCAGCAGTGTTACTTACAAAGGCATTATATCCAAATTGCTGCTACTATAGCCGAGGGATCTTTATTGAAAATACAATCATGACATTGAAAGAAAAATAGTCTCTAGGATAAATTATGCCATAGAGTCAATATTCAATCTGTTAGAATCATACACCTGCATTATTTGGAATGCTGTGGTGATCATCTCATGGAGACTCCTATCGAAAATAAAATGAGTTAAGTGCATAAATTACTTAGGTATTTCTAGCAAATTCTTATCGTGAAACAGTGGGAGGAGCATTTTGAGATCAACAGAGCAGGGAAAGCTTGCAGAGAACTGGTGAGATCTATGCAGAATGTCTTAGAAAAGAAACTTTGCCTGCATAGGGAAAGATTATAGGACCCAAGCGAGGTGTAGAGTTTGAATTTTGTCTTTGACCTTGAAAAGCTTGCCTCCAATGCCACTCAAAAGTGCTAGTCTAAGATGTCAGCCAGAAGAGCAGTCATCGACGCTGCACTACACAAATTGCATAATAGCATCTGGTTATTTCTGATTCTTTTTTGTTTATTTTTTGTTTGCTTATTTGTTTTGTTTTGGGTCACACCCGATGATGCTCAGGAGTTAGTCCTGCTATGCGCTCAGAAATCACTCATGGCTTACATGCCATGGACGCCTGGAATTGAACCCAGCACCACCCTGGGTCAACCGCGTTCAAGGCAAACACCCTACCTCTGGGCTATCACTCTAGCCCCTGATTCTTTTTTGAATCAGCAAAGCATTTTTGACTAATCCCAAATACCTACTTATTTGTATACTATATTCATGTTCTAGCTAATTTGCACATTCAGTATTACCAAATGTGTACTTTTCATGATAAACATAATAAGCATAAATAACATTTTCATATTTTTATCATGTTTCATTATCGTATAATCCCATGGTACATTATTACTTTAAACTTTTATTGAATTTGAATTATTTATTTATTTAAGGATTTTTTTACCACACCTGGAGGGGCTCAGAGGTTACTCCTGCCTCTGTGCTCAGTAATTACTACTGGCAGACTCAATGAAAGATATGGGATGGTGGGGATTAAACCTGGGTCGGCTGCATACCAGGCAAAATGCCCTACCTGTGGTGCTATTGCTCTGGCTCTTCTATTGAATTTTAGATGTTTGATTTTCTCTCATCTTAATATAAAGTCACACATAGGTTTTATTTTCTTTTGATTCTTTATTTGTAGTGGTGGGGCGGTTAGGTCTTCCCAAGAAGTCCTTAAGGGGCTCACAGTCAATCCTGGTAACAGTGTACCATCCAGGTAGGGTGGTTCATTACTTAGTCAGGTTCTCCTATACTGCTGATGACCCAAGTAAAATAGAAGTCTTCCAGAGCAGTTGAGGATGGTATGTGATATTGGGGGGGGGGTGTTGAGCACAGATTCTTGGGCATGTAAGACATTAAGACATATGTTCCTGGCCCTTGAATTATTTACCTGGTCTCAACACATAGGGTTTTTGTTGAGGGTGTGTGTGTGTGAATGTTCTTTCAAGCAATCCAGAGGAAACTTTGAAGCAATATTAGATATGTGGGGCAATGACTGGGAGATGCATTTATGTGGTATGGACACAGATATTTGGAGAATGGAGAATTGCTTTCCCTTGGAAGTAATTCTAACCCTTTTTTGCTTCCCATTGCTTTAGAGGTTGGCAAAATACATAAAAATGACCAAGCACTTTTCTTTGAAGGTTTGCTTTCAGGATATTTTGTCAGCAATGGGCTTATGAGGTGGGTAACATGATTTATAGATGCTACAAGGATTTAATTCCTGTTTGCAACGTTTCTGACAGGGTGTTGACAAAGAAACTAAAGCAGGAGCCAGAAACCTTTGCAAACCTTTATGCAAAATGAGGTTTGCAGGCAGTGCAGATCTGTAGGTGGAAGATTCTCCAGAAGGGATTGGTCCAGTTATGTAACTGAGATGCCTTTGGCTTGTCCTGGAGTTGCATCTAGTAGTTGGATGAATGTGATTTGGCCCAACATGCCATGTTGCTTGAATATGCCTGGGACCAGACCTTCCACAACTAGTCGACTCTGAGTGCTGAGATCTTGCCCAGTCTTGGGATGGATCTTGATTACTGCTATTATTTTTTCTTGGTTATTGATTAATCATTTTCCTTGGTGTTTATAAGGTAACTAAACAGTTTTTTAAATTATTCTATTTCTCATCATAACTTCTTTATGCATTCTTAATCCAAGAATAACAGTTTGGGGGATTATAACATTAATCAAAAGCTTAGCACTCTCTCATCAGTCAGCTTAGCACTCTCTCATCAGTCGGTGACATTGAAGTTGTGCCTAGATGTTTATGCAAGAAGTAACGTGGGTGGTACATTTGGGGGGATGGGTCTCTTATAGCTATACACCTTAATTGAAAATTAAATACTTTAAAGACCTTTTAAAAGGTACAAATATTTAGAAGTTAAAAAGAAAGGAACTTTGAATGAGAACTCTAAATGTTCTTTCTGCATCCAGATTAGATAAAAATATATATTTCCACATATCTCTCTCATTTGTTTAATAGAAAAACTAGTTTCCCACATGGATACAACTTTCTGAAATTCATATGTGTTTGTAGGAGGATATATGGTGCCTTTTTCCCTACAAGTAACAGCTTCTGATGAATATGGAATTGATCTTTTTTGTGTGTGGGGAGGGGGCTCACCTGATGATGCTTAGGGGTTACTCCTGGCTATGCACTCAGAAATCGCTCCTGGCTTGGGGGACCATATGAGATGCCGGGGCATAGATCGACAGTCTGTCCTAGGTTAGCTCATTCAAGGCAAATGCCCTACAGCTTGTGCCACCTCTCAGGCCCCTGAAATTAATCTTTTTTGTTTTGTTTTTTTGGGCCACACCCATTTGACGCTCAGGGGTTACTCCTAGCTATGAACTCAGAAATCACCGCTGGCTTGGGGTGACCATATAAGACTCCAGGGGATTGAACCACAGTCCATCTTAGGCTAGCACTTACAAGGCAGACGCCTTACCTCTAGCACCACCTGTCTGGCCCCTAAAATTGAACTTTTAATATTAAGTTTAAAACAACAGTTCAAGCTTTAGAGAAAAATTATTTGGCAAAACAACTTAGAGCAAAAGGAAATTGTTACCTCTTGACTAAGCAGAAAAATAAGATAGTGCCTAGTAATCACAAAGAATATTCTAATACGGAAACACATCCCTGAGTCACACAGAGGGGCATTCTGACACAATTTTATAGTCCACATTAGTCATAAGATTGACTATGATTATAAGATGTAATTTATTTGTGCAAATTAACTAGACTACCTAGGGATCTGAGATTTGATCTTGACCTTATTAGTATTGTCCTTGAGTCAACCTGGGTGAAAATATTAAGAATGAAAATGATATTTTAAATGATTTTACCAATATCTGGTTGGTATCTTTTATTTAGATAGAAACCTGTATGAATTTTTAAAAGTAATTATTTTAACAGTTCTTTAGAATCCATTTGACAGTATAGTTATCCCCTTTGTGACTAGTTTCTCACAAAGGAAATTCCTGGTAACAATGAAGCAGAAGAGGGAGTGAATGACATTTGGTCATTAAACTGATGACACAGACTTGAGTGTATAATATGTGAACAGTTTTATGTTCTTGTTATTTTTGTTTTTGGGAAGTATCTGGACCTTTATAAAATGTGTCTCTTAGACTTTATTTTAGGCAGTGTATATTGGCACAGAATAAAAACTATGTTTTCAATCAAAGACTATAGAATGACAGATTCAATGATAGAATGATAAATTTAAGCATAGATACTACTGAATGAAAGATAGACTCCAGATACAATTGACAAGTCTTACAGTTTTTACCATCTGGGGCCGGGCAGTGGCGCTGGAGGTAAGGTGCCTGCCTTGCCTGCGCTAGCCTAGGACGGGCCGCGGTTCAATCCCCCGATTTCCCATATGGTTCCCCAAGCCAGGAGCGACTTCTGAGCGCATAGCCAGGAGTAACCTCTGAGCGTCACTGGGTGTGACCCAACCCCCCCCCCCAAAAAACAAAAAACAGAAAAATAGTTTTTACCATCTGTATTCCATATTGTTTTGGCTATAAAGTTCATAGTTGTAAAGCTCCTTTTAAAGAAAAAAATTATGAGGACAAAATTAGGTTTAAAGTCTCTTGGAAATATCTCTCCAAAGAGACCTTTGCTTTGTTGCTACTTTGCTTCATGATAAATACACCATTGCTGTCTTATTAGCTTATGAAATCCTAAAGAGACATTTAAAGTTTCTAAGATCAGGTATATTGTGTCTTATTTACTACATATGCTCAGAATTTCATAGGTAGGTTATTTTTATATATACATATTTATGAATAAATTAGTGATAATATATATTCCATTTATATACAGTTTTATTGTCCATAATTGATTTTATAAGAGCAAACACAAATTCCTGCTATTATAAACAACAACAGGGCTTAGTATTTCCATGTTGTTTTTATTATTCTATTGGAGTCTCATATTTATTTGCTGTGGTGCTTTGTAGAAAACTAATTTTATTTTAACCAAGGCTGCATTTTCTGTTTGGATAACTCTCCAGCATAACAGGGCATAATATCCTCCCTTAGGCAAATTATAACTGGTATTTTTAATTCAATCATTGCTACTTGCTTTTGGGGGATTATTTTATGGATATTTGTATTTTTTCTTTTAATTTTTATTTTCTGAGTTTGTTTTCTTAATTTAAATGAGTGTAAATCAATTTTGTGATAAAATATTCAAAGAAATTTTTTTTTTGGTGAGGAAAGAGTAAAATCAGTTCTTGCTGTTTGCCTGATGGCTATCATCATTTTTGGGGAACCCTTTTAGGAGGTGAAATTTCTGGAGCTACAACATGGTTTAGCCTTGTGCAAGGCAAGCACTTTTCTCCTATACCAGTTCTCTGATCATTCACCTATTTTATAGCTTCACATAGGCCACTTACATATGGGTTATAGTTATCTAGTGACTAGCACTTCAGTTGCTTCCATGTCTTATTTTTTGTAGATAGATCTGCAATAAAAACTGACATAAAAAGTTTTGTTATTTTGATTCAATGTCACTATGTACTTTAAATATTACCGTGAAAGACTTGTAATTCACGTTGACTACAATAAAAATCATTAAAGAAAGCAAACTATAAAAACAGTACACAGGAAAAAAACTTTTGTTACTTTTATGTGTTTTTTTTAATAGATACCAAGAAATTGTTACTGCTGGACTATCTATATTATAGTTATTTTTTTTAGCTATTTGAGGGAACCCTTAATTGTTTTTTCAAAATGACTATGCCATTATATTTCACAGAGAGTGAATGACATTTCCTTTCTCTCTACAGCCTGAACAATATTCTTTCTTTTTGTGGATGTGATCCAGGACTGAAGTGATACTGTGGTTTTTAATTCTGCTTCTCTAGTAATCACTGATGAACAAATGTATCTTCTCTCTTCTCCTCTCTATCTGTATGGATTTTTGTATGGACATTTCTCTTCTCTCCATCTGTATGTCTCCTTGAAAGAAGTGTTTTAAACAGTATGTTAATAATATCCAGAGGCAATATAGATAAGTACTAGGAGGTCCAGACCATGGTAAGAAGTTTGTCACAAAGAGTGTTGAGTTCAGTTAGAGTAGAGAAGGGTCCACTATGGCAATGATAGTTGGAAATCATCACTCTGGGCAAGAAATCCATGCTGAAAGTGGAGACAATAACTTGTATGACACCTTTTCATGAACAATAATGTAAACAACAGTGTCAAAAAGGAAAGAGTGAGAGAGTGAAAAGAGAGGAGAAAGAGAAAGCAAAGTGTCTGCCCCAGAGACAGCCAGAGGTGGGGGTGGGTTGGAGGGAAACGGAGACATCATTGGTGGGAAGAGTAAACTGGCAAAGAGTGATGTACATTCTATAACTGAAATCCAACACTGAACGATTTTGTGATCATGGTCCTTAAATTAAAAACAAAGGGAAAAACGAAGTGTTTTAAAGTCATGTCCATTTTTGGGGTAAGAAGGACTGCCCAAGACACCAACTATAATTTTTTTGTTTTTGTTTTTGTTTTTGGGCCACACCACGTGACGCTCAGGGGTTACACCTGGCTATGCGCTCAGAAGTCGCTCCTGGCAGGCACGGGGGACCATATGGGAACCGGGGGATCGAACCGTGGTCCGTCCAAGGCTAGTGCGGTAAGGCAGGCACCTTACCTGCAGCGCCACCGCCTGGCTCCACCAACTATAATTCTTGACCAAGTCAACAATCAGCATTTCAATACAAGGGCCCATGGGTGTGGTGCTGGTCAGATCTTGGGGTGCTGACCTGATTTACTTCAGCAGTGCTTGGGACTTCCAGGGCTGCATTTGGACTGCTTGGTGGAGATCATGTGGTGTCAAGAATTTAATGTGGGTCAGACACATAGTAATACAAATGCTTTCACAGTTAATACAAATTCCTTAGCAGCTATATTATGTCCTGATCCTTTTAATCTATTTTTAAATGGAATCCTTTGCTTTATTGTTGAATTATATATCTATTTTTCTTTTTCATTACTGTTTAATCACTTTAGTTACAAAGTTGTTCATAGTGTAGTTGGCTTATATCCCATTGATACAAAGTTCATGATTGAGTTTCAGTTATACAATGTACAAGACCCTTCATCAATGCATATTTTCTACCACAAATGTCCCCAGTTTCCATTCCATCCTTCTCCCCACCTGCCTCTGGAGTAGGCATTTTTCTTCTTATTCCTCTCTCTCTTTCTCTCTTCCTTTTATTTTCTTTTAGACATGGTATTTGGCAATATTGTTGTTGAAAGGGTATTGTGCCTATCACTTTTTTCCTTCAGCATCCAATTCTAGTCCAGAGTAATTATTTCCAACTACCATTGTCATAGTGGTTCCTTCTCTGCTAACAGAACTCCCCACTACTTGTGACAAACTTACCACCATAGACTGTTCTTCCTTCTCCTTGTCTCTATTGTCTCTGAATATTATTACCAGACTGTCTTATTTTTTTATATTTCACAAATGAGTGTAATCATTCTATGTCTACCCTCTCCCTCTGACTCATTTTACTCAGCATATTACTCTCCATATTCATTCATGTATAAGTGAATTTTATGACTTCATTTATTTTCCAATAGCTGTATAGTAGTCCATTGTGTAGATGTACCATGGTTTCTTTATCCACTCATCTGTACTTGGGCACTTGGGTTGTTTCCAGAATCTGGTTATTGTGAACAGTGCTGCAATGAACAGAGGAATACAGATGGCTTTTCTACATTGTGTGGTTGTGTTCCTAGGGTATATTCCAACAAGTGGCATTATTGGGTCAAATGCATGGGTAATATGAAAATATCCCATTCAGTAGATTAATTTTTTTATACTTTTTTGTGGGGCACACCCAACAGTGTCAGGGGTTAAATATTCTTGAAATGACTCCTGGATGTGCATATAGGATTCTGAGTTGACCCCATGCAGGCCATGTACAAGGCAAGCTGCTACACTATTTTCCAAACCCAAGATTTGATTTTTTTATAAAATATTTTATTTAAAGATTGTGATAACAAACATGACTGTATTTGGGGTTCAGTCATAAAAAGAATACCCCCCTTCACCAATGAAACATTCCAACCACCAATTTCTTCATCTCTCTCCTCCCCATTCTTTGCCTGTATTTGAGCAGGCATTCTACATCTCCTCTCTCTAATTAACATTGTCACAGTAGTTGTTAGTGCATTATTTCTCTAACTACACTCATCCCTCTTTGTGGTGAGCTTCTTATCATGAGCCGGTCCTTCTGGCCCTCATCTCTGGTCATTATTACAATAATGTCTTTTATTTTTATTAAAACCCATAGATAAGTGAGACTATTTTGTGTGTCTGTCACTCACTCTGACTTATTTCACTCAGTTTCCATGTCCATCCATGTATAGGAAAATTTCATGACCTCATCTCTCCTGATGACTGAATACTAGTCCATTGTGTATATGTACCACAATTTCTTTAGCCATTCATCTGTTGAAGGGCATGTTGGTTGTTTCCAAAGTCTGTTGATTGTAAATAGCACTGCAATGAATGTAGGTGTGAAGAAATGAACAATTTCTCAAAGAAGAAATACAAATGACCAAAAGGCACATGAAAAAATGTTCCACATCTCTAATTATTGGGAGATGCAAATCAAAACAATGAGGTACCATCTCACTCACCCACCAAGACTGGCACACATCACAAAGAACAAACCCACTATTTATATTTTTTGCATAAGTGTTTTATTTAATATATTCACAATAGTTTATTTCTGTCTTAATTTCCTTAGTCACTGAGATTAAATCCCATACACATTTTTGTTAACAATACCATATATTAACTCTTCTATGTGGTTCCTATATTCTTTATGGTTTGGTGGAATCTTACATGTAGATCTTTAATCTATTTAAAATTAAATTTCTTACAAGGAGTTGGAGAATTATATGGTTTTATTCTTTTGTACCTGATTTACTACTAGTTTTCCCATGTACTGAGGATATTCTCTTTTCTCCGTTGTGACACTACTTTTCTTTGTCAGAGGTTAACTATTTTATTTCTTTCAGGGTTTTTAATTCTATTTCTTTAGTCTGTGTGACTATTTTTATTTTGATATCATAGACGCTGTTTGGGGGGGAGGGATTTGGTCACACCTGGCAGTGTTCAAGGGCTACTCCTGGCTGGTTCTATGCTCAGAAATTGCCCCCACCACCACCACCGCGCAGGCTCGGGGGACAATATGGGATGTAGCGATTCTAACCACCGTCCTTCTGCATGCAAGGCAAATGCCTTACCACTGTGCTATCTCTCCGGTCCCGATACCATTGACATTTTACTGTCACTCTTTCAGACAGTTTTGGAGTAACTTGTTTTTCTTATTTTACTTTTCAATCCTCAGGATTGCTACAATAATCAGTTTTTCAAGATGTCTAAGAAGTCTTAGTAATTTTTGTTGTGCTTTATTAAAAATTTAATTGGAATGTTATCTGGGATAATGAAATGTTTTATTGCTTTCTATAAAATGGATACTTTGACTCTACTAATACTTTCTTTTTAGGACAATGAACAGTCTTTTTTTATCTCTCTATGCTTTGTTCTTTGATTTTTAACATTGACTTATAATTTTAGTTATATAGAACTTTAGATGTCTTTCCTATATGTATTCCCTAGTACTTAATTGATTTGAACACAACATTTACAAGAATATCTTTCTGACATGATAAAAAGTATTTTAGTTTGCTGAAAATAAAAATGTTTCTTTAATTTCTCATCTATTTTGTTGTTTGCTTATACAAATATAATTGAATTTTGTGTGTTGATTTGTACCAAGTCACATTGCTACTCTGACTTATTATTTATAATAACTTTTGACTGTAATTCTTAGATTTTTCTATACATATTATATCAATAGGCTATCCAATTATTTCTTGCTCTTTTTTGGGGGAAATTGTTCTGACTAACTTCTAATACTAATTAAAATGGTGAGAGTGGACACATTTGTCTTCTTTTATAATATTACTATTACTTATTTGAATCACTAATAAGGATGCTTTAGATCTACGGATGTTCTTGTTTTAATTCTCTGAAGGTCTTAAATCTTAAGGACTTCATTTTATTAATCTAGTTATATTTAATTTGTTGTTGTTGTTGTTGTTGTTGTTTGTCTTTGGGAAATGTTTGGTGGTATCCAGTGCTTATTATTGGCTCTGTTTTCAGGGTTCATTCTTCACTGAGTACTCAGGACCCAATATGGTGATGAGGATTAAACCCAGTTTGTCTCCATGCAGGGCAAGCAACTTACCCAGTTAATATTTTTGTTCCATGTTAAAGTAATTAATTTTACAACATCTGGGACAATGTGATATAATCATGTGATTAGATAGGTCACTTCACCAAGTTTAAAATTATGCCTATTAACCTTCTCTTTTTAAAATGTGAACCTTATAGCAGCAATGATGATGAAGAACACACTAGTTCTCAAAAATTATCTGAGGAGTTTGTTGAAACACAGATCTTTCTATTTTTCCTCAGTTCCCCCAGACTGTTTGGAAAAATAATTGGATTTTGAACAAGATATCTTATACCCACCCATAGAATCTGCACTTTGAGAACAATTGATATAAGATATGGATGGATTAAAATCTCTCATGTTTATAAATTCAAAGGTTATACTTCATCAGAGTCATTACATGAAAAATATGAGATTAATCCAAATATTTCCTGATTGCAAAATATAAAGGTTCATCAGATACCTTTATATTGTAGCAACTAATTTGAACAGTTATCTCTAATTCTTAATTAGAAACAGAAATGGTCTTTAGGGTTTACTACTTTTCATGCATATTTTATTCTGTTACCCTCATGTTAAAATCTAAGCCAAACCAAAAAAATATTCGTATTTTGCAAGTTTTATATGCCTTAATTGTGCAAATAACAAGGCAAATGCAATATTTACATATGGATTTATGTGTAAAACTCTACATGAATCAAGATACAGAACAGTTACATTTTCACAAAGATATATTTACCTTTATTTATTTTTTTAATTAGTCACCATGAAATTACAAATGTATTCATGATTGGGGTTCAGCCATACAGTGCTTCAACATATATTCCTTCACCAAGTCCACTTCTTTCTCTCTACCTCTTTTTACAAGCTATCGCCTTTTCATAGCAACATCTACCTCCTTTCTCCTGACCTTAAAGCCTTAATCATTCATTTTTAGGAATATGAAGATAATATTTATTCTTACTTAAAATTAACATCCTTTTTATACTGGCTAAGGTAAAATTCATGGGATTTGGAATAAACATTTCTAATGGCCATCAGATCTGGACTAAGCATATTTAAGTCCCATTGGAGGTAAAGTGAAAGCATTGGTTTGTATCATACAGTTCTTTATTTATAGAGTTCTTCAGAGAGAGACAGTGGTTGCTAAATGTCAGACATGCATATTTTCTCACTGATGTGGAAATAGGTAATTGCAGTTTGTAAAGGCCAGAACTTTGCTTGTGATTATTGTCTAGAAAGGTTTTATCTTCAGTTCTCTCATACTCATTAAGATAAAAAAAAACATGATAGATCTCCTCATAGGTATCAGGAGGTTGATAGAGGGGAAAATTTATAATCTGTATAAACTCTTCTGTCTATACTCACAGCTTCTCCTTTATGTGATAACTATTAGTCTGAAATACTGGTGAGGGTGATATATTGAAGTCTGAGTTAGAAAAGAAGTTGAATTTAAGGGTTGGAAAGCTATTTCAGTGGACATGTGGCAGACTTGGATATGATGCCTGGCACAGCATAGGGTCCTCTAGTCTACCAGGTGTGTCCCCTGAGCCCAGAGTCTTTTTTATACTGGGCTCCAAAATCAAATAAATTAAATGCTAAGAATAAAATACAATTAAATGATTAAGGTCTAGAGTCTTCCCACAGTGAGAAGTATGAAAGAAGGGAGAGTACAAGGTCTGGACACACACTATAGAGTAGAAAGTTTTTGAATTTCTTTTACAATCAGGCAGCACTATTGCCCAGAACTGTGGGTATAATTCAAGGCTAAATTCATGACCTTTGACATTGTGTGGGTTAATTACTCTGTCTAAGTTCATGCTTTGCAATGGTGTCTCCTCAATATTGTCAACAGCAGTAGAAATCAAGAAATGTTTGTACCTCTCACTTCAAGAAGCCCAATTAATATTTGACTGATTTAACAGTAAACAGAATGGACTAAAGTTGGACAAGAAATTTAACAATATTCATTAACCTTCTATTCATTTTGTAAGAGTTGATCATCTTCATACCTGAATATCTGCTCATATACTTTCCTTTTATTTTTTTAAAAATCTAGCTCAATGACTCTCAACATTTTTGTGCCAGAGGATGATAGCACAGGATTTTGGGGAAAAACTGTGTATCCTGGAGCAGAGAGAAAGTAGAACTTAAGGCTTTTGTGTGTTACATATGGCTAACTCTCAACATGTCCAGAATTAAGCCTTCAGTAGAGTTTGGAGTAAACCCTGAACATAGCACAATGTGACCTTAAAACATCACCACCACCACCACCAGCAGCAGCAGCATCAACAAAACATATGCTTTTCTTCACTAGTAACTGAAAAATTGTCAAGGGTACTTTAATTAAATATATTTATATAACCATTTAAGACTTCCTCCTTGATGTTTAGCAACTAAATCCTGCCTAAGATGAGGTTTCACTCAAATATTTTCATGACTTCTTTCTTGTGACTGTCCTGGCAACACCATTAAACAAAATGGACTGATATTATCTTCATAAACAGAGAGATAAGCTTTTGAAATGTTATTTATTAATCATTGTGCTTTTCTCTTCTGCACTTCCGTGTACATGACTCTTCCTACAAGAAAGGAGCCTTTTTACATGGTTTTAAGTTTAGTACCATTTTTGTACCAGAAAGGTAAAAGAAAGAGTTAGCCAATGTCTATGAGCTCGTTTTCTAGAGAAAATATTCCTGAGAATCAAAAAGGAAGACTTCTGAATGAGCAGGATACAGATTATGTCCTAATAATGGCCAAGAAAGGGAATGGGATAAATTTCAAGAGGTCTACTTGCTAAGAAAGTTAGAATTAGAGTCTGGGAGTAATTAGGTCAGAGATTTGAGTGACACGTGTTCTAAATATGGATGTATGGGTATGCCTGGGAGTTCACTGGGAGAATCTCTCAGATTATGAAACTGACCTGTCTAATCTCTGACCAACGTTGGGCAGTGAATAATGAATGGCTGCAGACATTCCAAGGCTAACCTGCAGGTCAGTTGTGGTCAAGTCTCAGGTAGCTCCTCTACCATGCTACCAGGCACATCTCTTTCAATAGCATTGCTGTAGGATTCTGCATTCCTATTTTCTGATTTTGATTCAAAATGGGCTTCATGACCTTTGAAAAGGCTAGAGTACTTTATAGGTTTAAATTTAGTTTCATGTATATTGCAGCAAGCAATAGAGATTTAAACAAAAACACTAAAGGATGAAACAACTATTTCTGTTTGCTCTCTTGTTTGGTACTTAAAATATGAGTGTGAGATTGCAAAGTAGATAAAGGGAAGATGAAGTATCATTCCAGTCATGAGACTGAAGCATTGTTGAACTACTTTCTAGGGTGAGTGTGGTAGATCAGCCTCCAGAACAGAGAGGTCCATGGTGAATGAGTTGAGGAGCCAAACCCTGAATGAGCTCAGAGGTGATGTTAGTTAGACCCTGATAGTTATATCTCCATTTGTTTATGTATCTTCAGGATTTCTCACTGGTTCTCTCAAATTCAGGAACTTCTTTCTCCTCATATCAACAATCAATCTTTGAATATTAGAATCTTCAAACAGTTTCCTGTCTGAAATATTTTTCTTTTCACATGGTTGTCCTTTCTTCCCTTTATTGAAATATGCTCTTTTCACCTTTTAAATTCATTTCAGATCCAGAAAAAAAACAATCCATGCCAACTCTAAACAACTTAAACTTGGTAATTTTTTTACTAGCTAATATCACTTTATTATTTTTCTTAAAATATTTTCATGATGTAGTAAGTGATCATATTTGTAGGATTTATATCTCTAACTTATAGATTCATATCTATAATTCATATCGGTGTGTCATTCATAACTATAATTAGTGTCAATAATTTTTCTTGTTACTATGGCTTTATTTACTAATCTTATCTGACTTCAAGATTCATTTTAAAATTCTCTACCACATTTCTAATATATTCTCTCTTTCAATGCTTGAAAATACTATCATTCTTTCGTGCTTTCCAGTGCAAAACTTCAAGAGAAAATTCAGACTGTAGTGTAAAATTCGAAATTACCTTTATAGAGTTTAAATTCAGGACATCAAATTTAGGTATGAAGATAACCTAGGAAGAAAATATTGTCAAGAGAACCCAGGAGGGGCCAGAGCAGTGGTGCAGTTGGTAGGGTGTTTGCCTTGCATGTGCTAATATAGGATGGATCACGATTCATCCCCTGGCGTCCAATATGGTCCCCGGAGCTAGGAGCAATTTCTGAGCACATAGCCAGGAGTTATACCTGAGCATCACAGGGTGTGACCCAAAAATAAACAAACAACAACAACAAATAGAGAACACAGGAAGGACCTTGAAGATCTCAAAAGAGCAAAACCACCTCGGGTTGGGCACTGAGATTACCTAAATAATTCTAACCCTGATAGCACAGTGGTGTTTGCCTTGCAAGCAGCCAATTCAGGACCAAAGGTGGTTGGTTCGAATCCCCGTGTCCCATATGGTCCCCCGTGATTGCCAGGAGCTATTTCTGAGCAGACAGCCAGGAGTAACCCCTGAGCAATGCTGGGTTTGGCCCAAAAACAAAAGCAAAAACAAAAATAATAATAAAAATAATTCTAACCCTAACTTTCTCTGAATTTTTAAATCAGGCCAGTATATCTATGATCTGATTCTTCTCTTTGTCACAAGGATTCCTCAAATTCTGTTTTTTTCTAACTTAATTCCTAATCCATTTTACCAAATCTTGCTTTTAGTCTGTCTTTTCTGCTCAAATATTATGCTTCTGAAAGAAGTAGAGGTAGGTTTTGATGCCTTAATTTTTACCATACCATTTCATATAAGGTGCAATTTTTAGCTATAATCAGATTATACATAAATATAATTCTCTAGTTTGGAGAGATCGGCATTCCTGAAGAAATGGCATTTGTTGGGAAGTTTGAAATGTTAATTTACTGGGTTGAGTGGAAGAAAAGGGGAAGGAGAAAAGGATTTCTGGCCCAAAAAACAGCATCTCTAAGCAATATACATAACTGAGCAATTATAACTCTCCCCCCCCCCAACTTCCTGTTTCCCTAAACTCTTCTTTCAGTATGTAAAAATCTACCTGAATTACAGGGTTCACCCCCACCCTGGTGAGTGGGGTTCTGGATAATAAAGAAAGAGGGCTGGTTTTGGGTGAGAGAGAAAGCGCATGGCAGATAGGCAGTTCAGGGCAGGAGAAAATGAGCAAGGCAAATAGGCTGCATGTGGTAGAGGAAGGCCATGAAGAATAAAGGGAGATGAACATCTTTTCTGACTGCTGTGTATTATTTCTCCTCCACTATCCTGCTTCATCAGACTCATAAGCTGAAAGGGGCTATAAACACAGTGCCTGGGGCAGTCTCACCCTATCCATGGACTCTATATGGACCATATATTTTCTATTTTTTTTCAGGCCACACCCATTTGATGCTCAGGGGTTACACCTGGCTAAGCGCTCAGAAATTACCCCTGGCTTTGGGGGACCATATGGGACACCGGGGAATGGAACCCGGTCGCAATCTTTCCTTGGTTAGCACTTGCAAGGCAGACATCTTACCTCTAGCCAGCCCCTATATTCTCTATTTTTAATCAACAACATCTCTAACCTATATATGCAACTGAGCACAAAACAAAAAAAATAAAAAAACAAAAAACACCACAGGAACTCAAGGAGAAAAAATATACAAGACACAGTGTAGCATAAAAGATTGTTGAGAAGGTTGATGGATCACATGCAATGGAGCACAGTAGATTGTGTGAATGATTTTGGCTTTAAGTCCATTAAGAAACCATGAAACATTTTAAATAAAGGAATGGTGAAGTTCAGTTAAAGTTTCAGAAAATTCATGTTGATTGTTCAGTGGAATAGATTATAGGTGGCATTTATGGAACTACTGGTTGACTTGTTTGAAATGTAATGTAGATGCGCTAACGATAAATGATGGTTTATGTTGGGTCCCTGCTTTGTGGACAGAAATAATTGGATACATTTAGGCAATACAAGTGATTAAATTGATCAGTGATTCACATTTTTACTTGCTCTGTCACTTTGGCTTGTGCTCCACACCCTTTCCATAGTCTTCTTGCCTTGAGTATGAGACTCCTGCCGTTACCCTTGCACAAGAAATGGGTTTATCATTTGATGCCTAGTTTATACCTTGAGACTCTTTCCACTGCAATCTCATATTCTTTTCCCAATTGTGCATCACATTTCTCTTAACTGATTAAGACACCTTCAGATATGATTTTTTTTGTACTCTGAAATCCTGATTACTTTTTTTCTATTATTTCCAAGTTTATAAAATGCTCTTCCTCACCTATACTACAATTCTCATTTGCCATGAAAATAATTTCTGAATACTTTAATACATAATGAGCCTTTCTCCAACTCTCAGTGATCCTGACTTCTGTAAAATAGTCTAATGAAATCCCGTCAATGATTAGTCTCGGATCCATATTCCAGACTTTCTCTGTAAGTAGCTGACCTTTGCTCAATTGTTTTTTATTCTCTCTTCATTTAAGTTGATGATAACAGGTATGAGAGAACCACTGGAGTGTGAGAAGTAGGAAGTTAGTACAAATTCCTTCTACTGTCTTGCAGATATGGAAAGGCACTTAATTTTGCTTAAAGGCTATGAAAGTACCACCATATTAAAAGTGAGATTTCAGACTCACAGATAAATAAATGGAGCACCATTTGCTTAATCTTGAGGAGACAATAGAGGCCAATTTCAGGGCAACCCAAAATTGAGAGCCTGTCCAGATATCAGCACCCAATCCATAGCACTTAGAGATTTCCACTCTGGTGTTGGAAAAGATTTTCTTAGTATATATTTTGCAGCACAATAAGACATTGCTATTTTTCCCCTCAAACTTAACTATAAACTGTGATATTCATCTTGTATGAGGTCTATTTTGTAGATGTAATCTGATTTTGGACCCCGTATCTCTTTTCTTTGTTTTGTTTAACATTTTCTCCCATGGACTGCAGGTAGTAACCTCTGTTTAGGGGACTGTGTGGTGCTGGGGTCTGAACTTGGGTCTTGCAAATACAAGATATATACCCTGACCCCATGAACTATTTTCCCATGACCTAGCTAAAATGTCACCATTGAAAAATAGGTAACTTTTTTGGAATTCCTTCTATCTCCAGGAAGATCACTTAAGATCTCAAGCTTGGACTAGCCTTTTCCAGGACATCCTTGCCCAGGATAATGGGCTAAGAAAACAACATTATTGTTGTGTGTATGGTGTGATATTCAGTGTTGCTAATTATTGGCAGGCCTCAGCTTTCCTTTTTTGATCTTTAAATTCTTATATTAGCACTTTTAATTACCATATATATATATATATACCACATAATTACCATATGCTCCAGTATAAGCCGACCCTCCCTAATTTTACCCTAAAAACTGGGAAAACTTAGTGACTCAAGTATAAGCTGAGGTGGAAAATGCAGCAGCCCCTGGTAAATTTCAAAAATAAAAATATATACCCAAAACAATTACAATAATTGAGGAATCAGTAGGTTAAATGTTTTTTT
>PVKC010001391.1:0-21219 GCA_004027635.1 Crocidura indochinensis
TAACTAGAGATCTTGGTATTTGCACAGGTTATAGGATTAAGACTAAATTAGAGTCTTTCTTTAAGGTTTTATAAGTTTCTGTTCCATTACTGTTGTTGTAATCAGTCTTCTATAATGGGTAGTCTTGGGTTTTGCACAGATCCTAGGATGAAACCTGGGATAGTCTTTTCATTATGTTTCCAGAAGCTCTGCTTTGTCGCAGTTGTCAACATCAGACCTCTGGTGTTAGAGATCATGTTTTTGTACAGATCTTACCCTGAAGCTTAGGCTAGGGTCTTTCTTATTGTTCCCAGGATAAGTTCTGCCCAGTTATGGTTGTCAAAGTCAGTCTTCTGTAGTTAGTGATCTTGGTTTTTGCACAGTTCAAAGAAAGACTTGTCTTCTGAGTTCATCTTATCATTAGGTGATATGATAGGAAAACCTGCTCTTAGCTCAAGTTATTGCCATTTCCTCATTGTCAGAATATCATATCAAAACTGAAAGTTCAATTATTAAGAGAAAAATCCAACATATGTCAATATTAAAAAGAAAATATACCCCACATTTGGAACTGATAAGGTAAATATCAAAGAAGACTTGTTAGTGGTTAAAATTACATTGAGGAAAAAATTATCAATTAAAAATATTGCTAAAGGTTAAATGGTGTTTGTACTCTGCATTAAAATCACTTTTGTTATGTTACTTAAAATTATTATGAGCAGGGGTTGGAGCAATGGAGCAGTGGTAAGGCATTTAGCTTGCGCGTGGCTGACCCAGGACAGAACTTGGTTTAATCCCCTGGTATCCCATTTGGTCCCCAGAACCAGGAGCAATTTCTGAGTGCAGAGCCAGGAGTAATTCATGAGGGTCACTGGGTATGACCCAAAATCCAAACACAAATACACACACACATAATTTATTATGTGCAAACGAATTATGTAAGTTCCAGAATATATTGTCATCCCACTACTATCTCTATCATCTCTATTTAAGCACTATAATGTCTTTGTTGCCCCCAAGTTAAGAGTTTCGAATACAGTGAACAAGCTCAAAAACAAGAATGTTCTCATTGAAATATATATGGAAGCAGTTTCTTTGAGTTTTTTGTTTGTTTGTTTTTTTGTTTTTTGTTTTTGGGCCACACCTGGAAGTACTCAGGGGTTACTCCTGGCTATTTGTTCAGAAATAGCTCCTGGCAGGCACGGGGACCATATGGGATGCCGGAATTCAAACCATCTTCTGTCCTGGATCGGCTGCTTGCAAGGCAAGCGCTGCTGTGCTATCTCTCCAGCCCCCTTTTAGAATATTTGTTGGGTTTAAATTGCTACCAGCATAAAATGGATTATTATAAGAAGATGTTTCTTATTGAATCCCATACTGATGTCAAAAAGCACAAAGAAAGGAAGAAATGAATAAAACTCCATTATATATTCACACAAAATTTAGTAACAGAAAGGAAAGTGCAAGATATGAAAGAGAAAAAATATAGCCAGAAATTATACAGAAAGTATCAGAATGCCAACAGAAATCATTCTCTATTTATAATTAATTCTAATAGAAATTTGTTGAAATTTAAATTCAAAAGACAAAGTGACAAAATAATTTTTCAGATAGTATACTCAACTATAGGCTCTCTACAAAGTACTTACTTTTATATAAAACATTATTTGCCTACTATTGAAAGACTGGAAAGGCATTACACACAATAGTAATAGGAAGAAAATAGAGGCAGTCATACTTTTATCAAATAAAATGGATTTTCAAGTGTGAAATAAAAAGCCTTATAACTGACAAAAATGATCTGCCAAAAAGTCATCAATTTTTCATGAAAACATATATTTCTAAATATATAGATAAATATATCAGCTAATTCTCAAACTGAAAATTACTTTATTAATATTAAAAGACTTGAAGGGAGAAATACAAATTAATGTACCAATATGGGAGACAAAAACTATTTTAATAATAAATAGAACATTCATTCATTAAAAGAATGAAAGATGTGAATAAAACTGCAGAAATTTCAGATACAAAAGGCAATTTCAGAATATTTCATTCCAAAACAGGTATTAGACCATCTTCCCAAGAATATGCAGAACATTCCTTAGAATAAATAAAATATTAGATTGTACCAACAGATTAAAGAAATTTAAGAAAATTAAAATCTTATCACTTATTAGTTCTGAGAACTCTTATGTAATATAGAACTCAGCAGCAAAAGAAAAAGAAACTGAAACTAAATAAATAAAAAAACAAAAAAATTCAGAAATATTACAAAACAGTCTTAAATAATCAATGGAAAAAAATCACAAAAGAAAACAGAAAAAATTTTCATGCAATTTCTTAAGAAATCATATTATACAAAAACTTATAGAACACACCTTGATTTTGGCAGTATATATAAGTGTATATATAAGGTTTTGACATATATATCTATGCTAAAAAATAAACAACACCAGTCCAGAAAGATTTTACAGTGAGTACAGAATTACCTTACATGTGGCTGACCAAATTCAGTTCCTGTCTCACATTACAGTTCCTTGCTGAACAAAGACAGGAGTAAGCCTGAGCGACAATGAATATGCCGCACATCCTCAAAAAATAATAACTCAGCAATAACCAATTTTTATAGTTCACTAAATTAGAAAAACAAAATAATCCAAATTGAAAAGCTGTAAAAATATCAAAGAAAGTCTGATGAGATAATGACTAGAAAATACCAGTAAAAGCAAATTTAAATAAATTAGTAACTTCTTTCTAATAGTCAACACAATTAGCAAATCCTAGTAGCATGAAGAAAATAAGTCTAAAATAACAAAAGAGAAGTGAAAGAAATAAAAGAAGCAATTCAATTGATGCCATAAAATAATGGATTGTGTGCCATGATGAACAATAAGTTGGATAACAGGAAAATGCAAAACAGTATCAATAAATAGTGATTACTTAATACTGAATCAGATAAATTTAAAAATGTAATATCTATAGTTTGTAATAAAATTAGATCAGTAATAAAATTAAACCTTCAATCATGAGATTTCATTGGAGAATTCTATAATTTACCAAAAATTAAGTTTTATTTAAAATAACTTTATAATTTTAAGACAAGAATTCAGAACTATAGATATTTTCCAAAGCCAGAAAATGTTAGCCATCTACATAATTGCAGACTACTTTAGCTGCAGGGTGTTGGCCAAAAGCAAAAATACCTCAACAAAGAACCTTTAAACCAAAATCAGTAGCACATTAAAAGTATTACATAACTATTGCCAAGTAGAATTTACTCTCTAATGTAAGGCTCATTAATCACATTAAAAAGCAATAATATACACGTTATCAACTGAATGAAGGCCAATAAAACAGTTGATTATTTTATCTGATGCAGGAAAAATGCAATGAAGCTGAAACTACTTTCATGACAAAGAACTTAAGAAAATAGGGAGAGAAGGAAGTTACCTCAATGTAGTATACATTGTGAATGAGATTTCTACAGCTAATAACAAACTAAGTAACATAAAAACACTGAAAATATGTCCTTTAGGATGCTGAATAAGGAATATAAATATTCACTATTTCTCTCTTATGGGGGGGGGGGGCACTCCCAGCGATGCTCCAGGGTTACTCCTGGCTATCTGCTCAGAAATAGCTCCTGGCAGGCACGGGGGACCATATGGCGTGCTGGAATTTGAACCAATCACCTTAGGTTCTGAATTGGCTGCTTGCAAGGCAAACGCCACTGTGCTATCTCTCCGGCCCCTCACCATTTCTCTTTAACATCATACTCCTTATTGCAAGAAATGCACATCAGAGTAGAATAAAAAGATTATCACAATGGGGCCAGAGCTGTGGCACAAGCGGTAGGGCATTTGCCTTGCACTTGTTAATGAAGAACGAACCGTGGTTTGTTCGATCCCCAGATGTCCCATATGGTCCCCAAGTCAGGACCGATTTCTGAGCACATAGCCAGGAGTAACCCCTGAGTGCCACAGGATGTGGCCCCAAAACAAAACAAAACAAAACAAACAAAAAATAGATTATCACTGACAGCTATATACTTTTATATGTAGAAAATATAACACACAAGAATGTTAGAACTTGAATTTTACTTAATTTCCCCTTTGGTGTGGGTTGTCCCAAGTGTATTTCAGAGACTCAGTGGGGCCAGCAAAACAAACCATTTAGTGTTTAGTCCTACGGCTGAAAGCTGCTGAGATCCTGTGGGGATCTACTCAATCTACTAGAGCCATCATTGGGATGCTAAAGAGCCACTAAATCATATATGGCAAAGTTTGGGGGCCCTCAGGGATTCATGCAGTGATATTTAGGAGACTTTGTGATGCCAGGGTCGAATCCTAGGGTGTAGACCTGCTCTCTAACCACTCTAATACTTCTTGCCCCCATAGCTATTAGAAATCAAAAACAAATTTGTCAAGCTAACAAAATTCGAAATAAATACAAAAATATATAAAAAATTTTTATATAGTAACTGAAAGAAATTCAGAAAATAAACATAAAAGTAACTGTATTGGAAATTGCATCAAAAATAATAAATGTTTTAGAATAAAGTTTGCTGTGAAGACAAAAGGTCCATATGTTGAACAGAAGAAATCATTTCTAAAAGAAATTAGAGGCATAAGTAAATAGGAGAGCATCTATGTTCTATATACAAAGAAAGTTAATATTGTGAAAATGTTTATACTAAGCATAAATTACATAGTAATAAATGTCCATACTAGCCAAAGAAATCTACAGATCCTAACGCAATGAAAAGCAAGCATACCAGAACCAGAGTATTCAGAAATTTCATGTGGCATCTCGAGAATACAGATAACCTAAGTAATCTTGGGAGAGATAAACTATGCTGTATATCAAGTATACAAAGAGATATCTAGCATTTTTAATCGATAAGGAAACTGAAATTAAAATCCCAGTGAAATATGATCCCACACACATTCAATAGCTTTTATTAAAAATAATTTCATAATACTAAAGAATCAAGGAGTTGGGGGCTGAAGAGATAGCATGGAGGTAAGCCATTTACCTTGAATGCAGAAGGACAATTGTTCGAATTCTGGCATCCCATATGGTCCCCTGAGCCTGCCAGGAGTTATTTTTGAGCGTAAAGTGCTGTAGGGTGTGACCCCAAAATAAAACAAACAAACAAATAAAGAATTAAGGAGTTGGAGAAATTAAAACCCTTTTGTAGTGTTGTTGTGATGGAAAATGTCTCAGCCATATGAAAAACAATATGAAGTTTGCTCAAGTTAGGAAAAAAATATATTGGCAAATAATTAATCAAACACATATCTGAGACTATATTCAAAATATTAAAATAAGTATCTAAAAACATTCTGCCCTCTCATGTTCAATGCTGCATTATTCTCAATCAAGGTAAAAAAAAAAAAAAACAACTTTTGCATTTCCCTGATATCGACTAGCATTTTTTCATGTGCCTATTGGCCATCTATATGTCACCTTTGAGGCAAACTGTTTTCAACTTCTCCCATACTTTTGATGATAATGCTTTGTTGCTGTTGAGCTGTGAGAATGCTTTATATCCTTTGTATTTTAATCCTTTGCCAGATATTTTCTCTCAGTTATAGAGACAATTTATTTCACAGTACAAAAGATTTTTAGTTTTATGTGATTTCATCTATTATTTCTACTTTCCTAAAATCAATATCTTTATTTAAACACCATGATTACAAACATGTTTGTAGTTGGGGTTTAGTTATATAAAAAACATCCCCTTTACAGTGCAACCTTCCCAACACCAAACCCTATTTCCCTCCTCCCCACGCCCTACATATATTTGAGACAGACATTCTATTTCTCTCATTCACTATCATTGTTATTTTCCTGTACATGGATGGACATGAAAACTATTATACTGAGTAAAATGTTCACTTATATTCACTTATATTCATCACAGCAGTCTAAAATAACAAGCTCTGGAAGCAAGTCAAGTGGTCTATGTGCATCATAGAATGCTACTCAGCTAGGAGAATAAATGAAATTTTTCAGTTTGCCACAATTTGATAAATTGGAGACTGTCATAATAAGTGAAGTGAATCAGAAAATAAAAGTGAAATACCAAGTGATCTTGCTTTTATGTAGAGTATAAAGAAATGGAAAGATTAATAATCTCCAAGGGGAATAATTCCTGAGACTTAATGACTTGAATTGAAAACTGAGCGAAGAAAGGGTCGTGAAGGTAGTGGAATTTTGAAACACCAGTGGAGACATTAGTGTAGGACTCTGCAACTAAAAAATATTGGCTTTATTATGATATTTCAATATTTTTAAATAATAAAACTAAATGTCCACAAATAATTGTATTGTATGAATAAAGGAAATGTGGAGTACATATCCAATCTGTTCTCAGCTTATTGTATTAATTCTCAGAATATCTGCAGAATATCAGCTCTCAGAAAGATGGAACTCTATCACCCTACAACACAGAGGAACTTTAGGATGTTACGATAAGTGAAATAAGTCAGTAATCAGAAGCTGAATACTGCATGATGCCACTAATATGAGGAATATAATATAGAGATTGTTAGAAAAAGAATATAAAATGATGTTGCCATGAGCTAAGGAGAGCAATGGATTTTTTTCTCAAGGGACTCTATCAGATCCAAACAAACAGAAGGTTCCATGTAATCGCACCCAAATCTGCTGCTATTTGGATGAATTAATCCAGCACTCACTAGTGGGTGATATTATTCTATTTTGGAAATACTGATAGCTTCAGGTTTCCAATATGAACAAATAAGGTATGTTCCAAAGTAATGTACATTGCTCAAAACTACTGTGCATTTTGTAATAAAATGGTTAAGTGCCAGGAAGATAGCTCAGGGAGCTATATTTGGGAGGCTTCAATATAGTGAAGTTCAATATAGTAAAGTTATATAAGTAATGTGGCTTTTTTTCATCTATAGTGAAAAACATACTGAACTGTTCCCTAGTTTACACCACTTCATAATTAAACTACCAAGCAAATAAATTTGGAACTAGAGAAATTGAATATCATAATTATTTTCTCTTTTCTTTCTTTATGTGAATTATTTTGATAGTGTTGAATTGCTCACACAGAAACATAGATATAGATTATCATATTTAACTTAATAAGTACACAATAAATGGCTAAACTGTCTCCTTCCCTAGATATAAGTATTTATATATGTTCTACACTTTTTATGGCATTATTAAGATGAGAGATTACTTGGGTGACATATTGCCAATATACTGTCTTTTCAAATAAAAAAATACTAAACTACAGTTCCCTGGACATCCAAACTAATTATCAGCCACTGTAATTCATTATTAGAGCCAATGGATTAAATTAAACGTCTGTCAAGAACTATAACAAATAGATATTTAATTTAGCTAACTATACATAATCCAAATTTCCAGTAATTAAAAAACCAAAGAAATTGCAGCTAGCTGTGAGTCTATGCATCAATAAATCTCTTAGAAATAAAACTTTTGACTGATTTTATCTGTACTCATTAAAGTGTTTTATTCTGTTACCAGCGTTGGCTGGAGATAGCTAGAAGTTAGATAAACCATTAGATTATCTCTAATATATCTTGCTTTATATCCTAGGGTAGAGTGAGATTAAACTATAAGTTTTTTTTAACATCCAAATCTTTAATGTCAGTGACTAAAATTTAAGAGTGACACAGTCAAAATATAAAAATTCTTGTAAGTTTTTCTTAGTTCACAGCTACTATCCTATTAATAAAAGAAAGTTTCAAAGACAGTCCAAAATCTAGGAGCTGAAAAGTCACATTGCAAAGAATAATCAGATAAAGGAGATTGAACTACAGGGTATTTTTACAATATCATGTAATTTATAGTAATTAATTTTATATGTTAATAACTTAATGGCTATAGGTCAAAGCTAAAATTAGTAAACTATTAGGAAATTGTAAATAATTTACATTTTAAATAATTTAATAAATTAACAATTAATGTTAATAAATTAATTATTAATAATAAATTAAATAGTTTACAGTAAATTTTATAATTTGTGCTTGAACTTTGTTTTAAAATGCAAAATACTATTATCCAGTATTTCTATTATGCCAGGTTCTAATTTAAAATATCAATGTTTTCTTCTGTATTGTCAAGGTTTAATATTTTAAATATGATTGCATTAAATTCAGTGAAACAAACTTATTTATATCAATGTTTAGAATAAAATAGACAAAATTGTGTTTGCATAAGAAACAAAGCTAGTTTGCTTATCTAAGTAGTTTAATAGATAATTAGTTTACTTATCTAATAATTTTTGGGGGCCACAATATGAACCTCAGGGGTTACTACTGGCTATGCGCTCAGAAATCGCTCCTGGGTTGAGGAACCATATTGGATGCCATGGATCAAACCGTGATCTGTCCTGGGTCATCCAGGTGCAAGGCAAATGCCCTACCACTGCACTATCCATCCAGCCCCAACTTATCTAAATAATTTTTATAAAAATTAATTTCAACTAATAGGAAATTGACTCAAGAGAGTAAGACATATTTTAAGCAGGCACAAATTGAAATTTAAAGCTCTATTTCTAAAATAAGTTTACATACATATTATGTAACATCATATTAGTTATAAAGATAATTTTGATGACTCACGATAATGTTGATGACTCACACTTTCGAAATGTATCTGAAAAATATATGCTGTAATCAATTATTTTTAAACTTAATAAAAATTTCATGTTCCAGGAGGAAATAATAGTCTTAGGAAGAAGTCTTTGCTCAATTTTTGTAACAACTTGTACACATTTATTTGTCGAAATCCAATGAGTCTCACCTGTCAATTTAAGGATTTTAAAGAAAAACTTAGGTAATTTGAAAAGAATAGATTTATGTCTTCAGACTGCTCTGTGCCCTTAGTCTTAGTCTAATATTGACATTACTAAGTATATTGTCAATATATAATATATAGTATTATAATATATAACATATATAATATAATATATATTATAATATATAAGTTATATAATTATAATATATAATATATAAGTATAATTTCAACTTTAACTAGAAAATTAAATTTCTTTCTAATATCCTGACTTACCAAGTTGTTTATACAACAGCTATTTACTTGTTCAAATACCAGTCCCACCATTATTTTAATTTTAATCCATCAATGATCCCAGTTTCCCACTCCCAATCCTAGTCTGCCCCTTTACATTGTTGTTACAACACAAAGACAAGAGGAATTATCAAAACTTAGACCAATAAGAATCAAATTGTAATAATTGTCATATATTTTATTGGTGTTACAGAAGTCATTTTTTATGAATTTACTGTTCTATGGCTGGTGCTAGTTGAGCCTACTGTGTTATTATTAAGGTCCATTGAGCTGGGTTGTCTGCTATGCAACTTTCTTATTAGATTTGCAATGATCTTACCATAAAATTTTGAGGTACTATGGGATCACATATGTTACTACAAAGTCCAGGATATATAGTTCTGGAGCAATTTGATGTCTTGGTAATTTGATAAGGTTCAGTGATGTAGGAAGGTCATTTATGTTGGAGGTTATTGCATTTTAAGACATAAGGCAAAATCTTCCAGCCCTCATTCCTCAAAGGCCCCAGATATTTCAGCCAGAATCAGTCTACATGGGAATAATTGGCAGTCATCATGCTCTTTTGGAAATTAATTGTGCCTCTTGACCAGGTTTTTTTTTTTTGTTGTTGTTGTTCTGTCAGTAAGATGGTGCTGTGAGTATGGGATACTTAGTTATCCAGTGGTAGAGGGATTGAGTAATAAATTCTTTATGTATATTCTCTCTCTCTAATTCTCTATGTCTATAAAATATATGCAATACACTGAATATACTATGTATACTATTCTTCAGGCCTTATACTAAATCTCTATTCCAATCACTCTTATAAAAATATTAAAATTGACTCTACTTCTCTCTTTCTCCCTCTCGTGGTCCCAGTCCTCTCCCCCTCTTCCCCATCCTTCCTACCTCTTCTCCTTTTTCCTCTCCCTTTCTGTTCCTCTCTATTCCCTCTATCCTCCTTCCTCTTTTCCCTCTTTCTTCTCATCCCTCCTCCTCTCCCCTAAAGAAAGAAGAAAAAAAAAGAAAAAAATCGAATAGTATCAATTTTTTAAATTTCAAAACTTGTATTTAAAACTTCCTTCAACTTCTCTCATATTACTGCATTACTTCTGCTAACAATGTTAAAAGTACTTTTGATCTTCTACTCCTCCCACACTCCTTTTTCTCATTATTCCTTTATTTCTGCTTCCTACATGCTTTCTTCATATTTCTTCAATTCAATTTTTTTTGTCATTTAGCTTTCACAAGAACTGTTAGAATACTTTAGGCTAAATCAATAGTTCTGTAAGCAATGGTTAAGCACAAATAAATAGAGTGTTATATGTGTTGCTACATGTTTTCATGAACAAATTTTAAGAGCATGGAATTATATTATCACCACCAATATATTGATATAATATCAAAATATTATCATATCAATACATTTATGTAATATAAATAGGTTATCATATCAATATATTGATAGCTTATCACATATCAATATATCCTATATCTTATCATATGAGTTATCATATGATAACTCAGATGGATTGAATTTGGGAAGTACAATAGATTTTACTTCACAAATACTCATGATATTTCACTGTTAAAATAGAGGGGAAATAGTCTTTGAAAAATTCCCTGTTGGGCCGAAGAGATAGCATGGAGGTAGGGCGTTTGCCTTGCATGCAAGGACAGTGGTTCAAATCCTGGCATCCCATATGGACCCTGAGCCTACCAGGAGTAAGTTCTGAGCATAGAACCAGGAGTAACCCCTTAGCGCTGCCGGATATGACCCAAAAACAAACAAGCAAACAAACAAAATTCCCTGTTAATAAGTTTTCCTGTGACAGGTTTTTTAAAATAGTTTATCAAAATCACAGAATATTGTCAATTTCTGAAACATTGAATTTTATTTTCCTTTTTGATGTATTTATTATCTTTTTTGGGTTTTGGCCTTTTCCAGAGGTGATCAGGGATTACTCTTCTCTCTGCAATCAGGAATTAAACCTTGGTCTACTGTGTGCAAGGTAAGCATCTCAAACTTGCGGCCGGAGGGCCGTTTGCGGCCCTCTGTACAACATTTTGTGGCCCTGCCCTAGAGGAATCTCTTTTTGTTTTGTTTTGTTTTAGTTGTTTGGGTTACACCCTCTAATGTTCAAGGCTTACTACTGACTTTGCACTCAAGGATCACCCCAACTTTGCCTCCTGCGGCCCCCAGGTAAATTGAGTTTGAGACCCCTGCTAGACTGTGACTATGTCTAGGATATGACTTTAGGCTCTGAAACATAGTTTCTAGGGCAATGTTAGATAATTGCCAGTGGATTATAACCAAATAAAAATTTTAGTTGATCTTTCCTAAGAAGAAAAATACAACTTGAGGGTAAGAGAGATTGTGTAGCAGATAGAAAGTTTGCCTTGTATATGGCTGACCAGAATGTGATCCTTAGAATCATATAGAAGCACTACCAGGAGTAGTTTCTGAGTGTAGAGCCAAGAAACAACCCTGAGCATTTCTCTATGTGACCCTAAAACAAAACAGCAACAACAAAATCTATCTCAAAATATGGAGGACAGATTACAATTTAGAAAAGCAACTAAATAATCCAGAGTGCTTTTATAATGAAAATTATTTGTAAAAACCTCTGTGTGATATATATATACATATACATATATACTTATTGTCTAAATGAATTATACATACCATTAAGACATATTTAATGTATATACATGGGATAATAATTTAAATAGATTTTATACTTTATTTTTGCTATATTTTCTGAAGGCACTGTGATTTACAAAGTTATTAATAGTTGAGTTTCAGATACACCAATCCTATCACCAATGTTGAATTCACTCCACCAATGTCCCCAGTTCCTCCCTGTGTCTGAGCCTTCCTCCAGAGCAGTCACTTTTTTTTAGTTTGGTTGCTATAGTTTGGAAGTCATGTTTTCAGTTTTGATAGTTTTTGTCATTTAAATATGTATATATACCACAGTTCAGCACTGCCCAATATGTCTCAGATCCCTGGCTCTGAACAGTGTTATCTCCTGTTTACATCTTCTTACTTTCCCCCTCCTCAATTTCTTTCCTTCTCAGTTCTTCTCAATTCAATAATCTAGGTAGCAGGAAAATATAGATATTCCCCCTTTGATATCTTGCATTCCCTTGCCATGTTATTCTATGTACCATGAATAAGTAATAATCTGGTATTTGTCTTTCATTTTTACATACTTCACTTAACAAGAAATCCTCCCAGTTTTCGTCAAGTTGCAGTGAATTTCATTTTTTTATCCTTTCTTTCAGCTTCATAGTGTTTCATTGTGATAGGAAACTGACTACCAGCACACCTTACAGACTTACACTGTTCTAGTGCCCTCAGGAGGCTGTCAATTTTGGAATACTCTGATGGTTAACCCACTTGTTTTAAAAATGTAGAAATAGCCTCAGCAAGTTTAATTATGACCCTATCACCCTGTCACAGCAGGTGTACACAGACACACATCATACACATATATATATAACATTATCTCCAGATCTCTAGGTTGTCCTCCCTTATTTTATCTTTTTCCTTGTGTTGATCACTTTTATTGAGTTGATAGGTACACACTAATGTAGATGTGAAAGGTACAACCATGGACAAGTATGATATAAAAGGGAATTTTAAGATCATTCTCTATATTCTGCTAATAAAAACGTAGAGAATGGATGAAATCTAGCTTTTAGAACAAAAACTGACAGATTTGGGCATTGGCCCAGGTTGAGATTTGCTGCATTTGTTCTCTCCTGACAATCTTCTATAATAGAGATTGACCTTAGGCTCACACACCAGGTAATTGCTTTTCTTTACAGTGAGAACTGATGAAAGATTCCTTCCGTTGATTATTTCTAAGACAGAACTGGCATTATTAAAACTTTATGGGATTATTGATTAAGGAGCAATGAAAATAAATGTTAACTATTTTCTCCCTACCTTATTTTATGAAACATCATTTTCTGTTCCCTAAACGAATGTGTGTTATTTTAACTAAGGGTATGACCAAAATTACTTTTTGTTAACCAAAAATGTATGCCTCTCCTTCTATAATGGAAGATATTTCTGGAAAATAGTTACCTTCCAAGAACTTCAGCCCTACTCAAGTTCAAGTTATTATATGTGTGAAAGGCAATGGAATAGAAGTAAAATAAGGTGTATCTCTTCCAGGACTGTCTCATAATAACCATTATTCTGCCTTTTCCCCTCTCCCTGTCTATCCTGAGGTATACTCGAGACATCTTGACACCCTATGAAGAAGACCATACAATCTTTTTTCAGTTTGAGTTTGTGAAATGTACCAGATTGCATCTCATTTTGTCTCCTTCTTCAAGGGAAATTAACTTCAGAACTATTCATCTCATGATGAGGAGATAAGCTTATGTTTGGTTCATTATTACTGTGCGGTTCCTTTGATTTAACCATTAGGCTACCTGAATAAATGAAATAAAATCCAAGGAGGATACAGTTGCATCATATTTTCATTTGGCATTTAGTGATGAAATTCATTTATTCTTTTGGGGGGAGCAAGGCCATACCCAGAGGTCCTCAGAGTTACTGCACTCAGGAACCACTCCTTATGAACTCGGGCAAGATATATGGAATACCAGGAAGAAAACCTGAGTTATTTCATACAAGGCAAGCATGTTACTCACTGTGCTATCTCTCCATAGCCAAAATTCAATTATTTTTGAAGAATCTATAAGCTATATTATATTATCTCTGCACTATATTATGACTCGAAATAGAGATTTGTCGTCAGCATTTATATGTGACTTGCTCAGAGCCTTAATCCCATGTTCTTGATTCTGTCCTTTGGTTGAAATATCAATGCAAAACTGTTTCCAAAAGCAGCTTAATGCCATTTTGAAATCTCAGATAGGAAGAGCATTAGGCAGATATGAACATCGATTGCTAAGGACTGTCTCCAAGTTATTTGAAATAACTTCTGGCTATAGTTGGAGTCTCTTTGCTGTTTGCAGCTGCATTTTAAGATTCTTTGCAATGCTGTGCAACAATCCCACATCCAATGGCCCCAATCTCCCTCCCCCACCACCTGCCTATATCTGAGACATGCATTCTTCTTTTCTCACTTATTAACATTGTCATGATAGTTGTTAGTGTAGTTATTTATCTAACTGCATTCAACACTCTTTGTGGTAAGCTTCATATTGTGGACCAGTTCTTCCAACTCTCATTAGAGACATTTATTTTTAAAAGTTTATTATTTCTTCATAGGTTTAAGACTTACATTTACAGAAAGATCCTAGATGAGGTTCAGCCTAAGATTTGTACAAAAACCAAGATCTCTATCAAGTGCATCAAACATATGCAAGATTATAAAGTATAATTTTTGTTGTTCTCCATTTACTTAGTTATTGTTTTTTTTATTTTGGGCAGCACCCAGCAGATATCAGAGGTTACTCCTGCTTCTGTGCTCTAGTATCATTCCTGGAAGGACTCAGGGAATCATATAGAATTTTTTTGCATATGCACATTAAACAATGGGGAAATTATAATGGGAATTCCCTTGACCTAGGAATTACAGGGTTTCTCTGAAGCATACTGCCAGGGGAACAACTACAGGGGAAATTAGAATGGGAATTCCCTTGACTTAGGAGATACAGGGTTTCTCTGAAGCATATTGCCATGGGAACAACTACACACTAACTCATTTACATGCCCAAGGTCTTTTTATGGTGTCGGGAAAGTTTCCACTCAGATGTTGGTGATGACATTCCGCCTCTGTAGCCAAGATAATGAATTTTTTAAATTATTTTTGAATAAAGTTGATTACAAATCTTCACAGTAATATTTTAGGTACATAGTGGCATTGAATCAGGGGCATTCTCACCACCAATGTTGTCCTCCCTCTACCCTTGTTCCCAGCATGCTTCCCATATCCCACTCTTTTGCCCTTCGGGCTGCTAGTATAAGTGGTCCACTCTTTGTCTATCTTGTTGTAGATTGGTTCTCCATTCTGTTGTCGTTGGGTTTGGATTTAGTACCTAAGTCTGATCATTTTTTATTTCTACTCAATGTTCATACAACTGTTTGGTCTTGGTACCCTCCATTATTTCCCCCTCAAGTTATGAGGTGGAACAAGATGGTTCAAGTTATGAGGTTCTGTTTGAAGGAAAGAATAAAGGGGGTCAAAAATCAAACAAACAAAAATCGAGAGGAGTCCTTCTAGATGCTATTAATATCAAACTAAGAGAAGAAAGGCAGGGGCCCGGGAGATAGCATGGAGGTAAGGCGTTTGCCTTTCATGCAAAAGGTCATCGGTTCGAATCCCGGTGCCCCATATGGTCCCCCGTGCCTGCCAGGAGCAATTTCTGAGCATGGAGCCAGGAGTAACCCCTGAGCACTGTCAGGTATGACCCAAAAACCAAAAAAAAAAAAAAAGAGAGAGAGAGAGAGAGAGAGAAGAAAGGCAAAAAGGAAGAACAACACAACAACAATACAAAAAAAAATCAAACAAAAAACCCAAAAAGCACCATAGCAATAAAGACAACAGAGAAACAATAATCATGGTCCCAAAATAAAAACAAATCAGAGCACACACACAAAAAAGACAAAAGCAAAACAAAATCAACAACAATAACAACTAAAAATTAATTCGTGCTTCTCTTTTTCCCATGGGCACAGTAAATATTGGAGAGATTAGAAAGGGAATTCCCTTGGCCTAAGAGATACAGGGTTTCTCAGTCCTTGAAGTATACTGTCATGGGCATAACTCCAGGCTCAGTACCTGTTCTTTTACTCTGCCTTAGGTTCTTTTGTGGTGTCTGGAAAGTTTCCAGTCAGTCATGGGTAAGATCAGGCCTCAGGAACTAGATATCTTGGTATTTGCACAAGTCATAGGATGGAGTCTTTCTTTACAGTTCTAGAAGTTCTGTTTCATCACTGTTGTTTTAATCAGTCTTCTATAGTTGGTGGTCTTGGTTTTACACCAATCCTAGGAAAAAACCTAGGATGGAGTCTTTCATTATGTTTCTAGAAGTTATACTTGATTGCAGTTGTCTCAGTCAGACCTCTGAAATTAAAGATCTTGGTTGTTGTACAGATCGTAGGCCAAAGCCTAGAGTAGGGTCTTTTTTTTATTAGTTGCAGGATAAGTTCTGCCCAGTCACGGTTATCACAGTCAGTCTTCTGTAGTTCTTGGCTTTTGCACAGATCAAAGGATGACATGTCTTCTGATTTCATATTATCGTTAGTTGGTGAGGTAAGACAACCTGCTCTTAAATCAAGTTACTGCCATGTCCTTTTTTTTTTTTTTTCTTTTTGGTTTTTGGGCCACACCCGGCAGTGCTCAGGGGTTTCTCCTGGCTGTCTGCCTGTCTGCTCAGAAATAGCTCCTGGCAGGCATGGGGGACCATATGGGACACCGGGATTCAAACCAACCATCTTTGGTGTCCTGGATCGGCTGCTTGCAAGGCAAATGCCGCTGTGCTATATTGCCATGTCCTCATTGTCAGGATGTCATATCAAAACTGGTGCATGTTGGTGTCGAGCAATATTAAGAATGTGCCAGAGATGGGGCCCGGGAGATAGCATGGAGGTAAGGCGTTTGCCTTTCTTGCAAAAGGTCATCGGTTCCAATCCCGGTGCCCCATATGGTCCCCCGTGCCTGCCAGGAGCAATTTCTGAGCATGGAGCCAGGAGTAACCCCTGAGCACTGCCGGGTGTGACCCAAAAACCAAAAAAAAAAAAAAAAAAAGAATGTGCCAGAGGGAGTTTGATACCTAGAGCTGTTGTGAAGAACTCTGTTGGATCTATGTCTGAAATCCAGGATTCAGGGTTGGAAGGTCCCTGTCTAATCACATGGAGTCTAAATTGGGAACACTTAATATATGGTCAAGGTGGGAGTTGCCCCTATATTGTAAAATGTATGAGTTCTTGGGTCCCGACTCTGGAATGCAGACCTAGGCGGGGATGTTGAGGGCGGTAGCTGAGATTTGGCCCTGCCCTCAGATCTCCACATTTCTGATACCTATGAGAGGGTGGAATCCCCAAGGTCCGATAATGGCAACCTTGGATCTACCCTTGGTAGCTTGAGAGGAATAGATTACCACCCGTCGTCCAATTCCCCAGGCACTGATCATGGCAACTGGCAGCCTCCCTTGAGATCAAACCCCAGTACCTGCGAAAGAGGCAGGCCACCACCCATCCATCCCCAGGCGTGCATCACAGCCTCTTGAGTTCAAGTCCCAGTACCTGTAGGAGAGGCAAATCAGAGCCCATCAGTCCCCAGGAATGCTAATGAAGATAATGATTTTTATAGGTGGGGTCTCGAGGTTATTAAGCTAGGCGCAGAGGGGACCACTTGCTTTAGCAACCCAGCGGGGGTAGGGGAGAGGATATGGGAAGTAGGACGGGAACGGAGGTGGAGGGAGAACTTTTTGGTGATGGGAGTTCCCCTGATTTTATGTTAATTTGTACCTAAAATATGATTGCCAACGATATGTAACCTAATATGTTTAAAATAAAAATTATATTATTATAGAAAAAAAGATTTGAGGTCAGAAGCCAGAGCACTAGCACAGTGGTAGGGCTTTTGCCTTAAACGCTGGTTCAATCCTCAATGTCCCATATGGTCCCCTGAGCCAGGAGTGATTTCTGAGCACATTGCCAGGAGTAATCCCTGGTCATCACCGGGTGTTGACCATAAAGAAAAAAAAAAAGGGCAAAGTTCTCATGGGTGGATTTTAGAAACTGACAACTGGTGTAACATCAAACATGGTTAAGATCCAGGGAATCTTCTCTCAAGACAACCTCTTTGAATATGACTTTTGGTTCTTAACTGGAATAAAACTACAGTGTTTAACCTAAAGCAGACTACGTTCAACTCATGACATCCTCAATGGTCCCCTAAACTATTCCGGGAATAATTAATGTACTCACAGCCAGGAGTAACCCCTGAGTACTCCTGTGTGTGCCTCCCCCACCAAAAAAAGAGCCAAAATCAGAATAACAAATTCCTTGGCCTAATAATCATCCTTTTATCCCAAATAGACTAACATCCTATTAATTTAAAGGAGTAGTTTATGAACCAGACAAGTCAGTCAAATTTTAGGAATGAAATAGCATTAAATTCAAGAAATTGAACTATGGCACTCAATGGCAAGAATAGTTCATTGGAAAGGTAATCTCTTAAGAAAAGTTCTATGACACAATAGCATACTGTTAGCTATAGGCACAATGTTAATTTAATGTGACCTGGAAACTTAGTTATCAGACTCATAATTGGCCCCAGAAGCTCCTGTATTGTGATATTTTAAAATGATGCATTTTCATGACTCTCAGGAAGATTATCTCCTTAGAAAATGTCACCTTTTCAGCCACAAAGGAGCATATTATTTGTACTCTGTCATTTTTATCTTCTTAATAACACTGCTTCTAACCTCTCAATATTCTCATTTGTCCTTAATGCAGAGGTGTTTTATGAATAATTTAGGCCCATTATGTTTGATAAGTATAAAAACAGAGAGGGCTGAAGGTGCTAATAAGATGAGGCATATGGTTCAAAGGAAATGTGAAAGAAAAGATTGTAAAAATTCAGAAAAGAGAACAAAAATCACACATGTTTGCAATGTTTTCAGAAAAACATTTGTCAAAGTAGAAAATATTCTGAAAACCACAGAGTAAATGATGCATTGTGGAAATTTTAAAATCAATAATCATGGCGAGATGGATTATCTAGCAATATTTCCGAGTATATTTGCCACTGGTGGTAGAAACACATATTTGTACAATGTTCATTTGGAACAAGTTCAAGACACTGAAGAATACACAAGTTGGAACATTTACCTCAAGAGCGTTTGTTGTACATGTTCAGAGTTCAATTCTGCAAATCATTTTACGCTTCAAAGCAATTCTCAATGCAGTTGTCAGGAAATTTTACCAGTCTCCTGAGATTTGGTAGAGCAGAAGCCATTTTCCATTTTATAAAAGAAATAAACTATGCAATAGTTATCTGTGAGCAGGCAAAAAATATCATTGATTGGAATTCTTCAAAAACAGAGAATTTGCTATTTTATCTGCAAAGTTTCAGCTTCTGCTGATTTTTTTTACTGGAGAACTCTTCCACTATTACTGGATGACCATTTCAACAGTCTTTCACCCACTGAAGAACACATGAATTATTATTTTGACACATTACATATCAATGTCATTTTACAAAGTTCAAAAATGAAGAGTCAATAAGTACTGGTGAAACTGTGAAAGCTGCTTGATTTAGTATGTGTAAATGTAAATCACAAATCAAAACAAAACACATTTTTGTTTTTTTTTTATTCTGAATTACCTTTAATGTCAGTTCACTGCATTGCTGAGGTTAAGAAGGCAAATTATGTACTATTTACATTTATTTATATAAAACACATTTTAATCCTACTTTTTAACCTACGACCGATATCCTACAACTAATTTCTTGCTTTGTCAATGTATATGTTAATTGTATAAGGTGGCCCCTTATATTTGAACTTGTATTAGCATCATACAAATAATCCCCAAAGGAAAAAAAACATGTTACTAAAGAAACTCTAAAATAAAATCGTCTTTCAAAAAACAAATACATAATAACAAAATATCCTGCCATAGTAATAAGGGAGATCTGTAAAGAAAAAAGAAGAGATGGATCATTTGCATATTTTACCTCACAAAATAACAGCAGCCTCAAAAAAGCAATTTTTAAAACATTACGACTTGAAATATCTTGGAAATAATGTGAATATATTTAAGAGATAAATTTTCATAAAGTAGCCTAAGCTTTATAATGTGCTCTATTTTTCAAGTTTATCTCAAGTTACTAAAACATAATTTACATTTGGAAATAACACCTTTACCCATCATTCTTTCTTTGCACTTGATTTTTTTCTCTCTTATTGCTTTAAAGAATTCATCTCTTTGTTTTGCCATTTGGATTACTGTATGTCTTGGTGCCATTCTACTAGTCTATTTTATTTGGTATTCTTTCTCCTCTTGGATTTGTACAACCCTGGCACCGACTGCTACCGGATGAGTTCATGTGAAACCCTGAATCTAAGAAACAGCAACATCTAGGAAATAGTAACATCTTGCTTACATGGGCAGGTTTCCCTCCCTTGCCACATAATGGTGAGATGAAATCAGAAGACGCTCTTTGACACTAGGCTTCAAAATAGGATCTGTGCAAAAACCAAGATCTCTAATTAGAGAAGTCTGACTGACCTGACAACAGCAATTGACAACTTTTCCTGGGACCATGAAGAAAGACCTTTAGGTTGGAATATTAGTTTTTGGAGCTAGTAGTTGGTCCAGGATGCTTTAATGGTAGAGACACACTGTTTTGTTTTTTAGACCTAGGCTATTTCCTTTATAACCGCCCCCCATCTTTGCTGCACCTATGCAAAAACAAAGAAAATAAAAATAAAATTAAAAACAACTCAAAAACTAAAGAAAACAAAAAAACCACTTCAATTCTCACCCCCCTTTTCTTTTGCTTTGGTTTTTGGGGGCACACCCAGCTGTGCTTTTGAGTTACTCCTGGCTCTGTGCTCATAAATCACTCCAGGCAAGCTCAGGGGGTCATAGAGGATGCCAGGAATCCAACTCAGGTCAGGGATCAGTCACATGCAAGGCAAATATCCTATCACTGAGCTATCTCTCCAGTTCCCCCTTTATTCTTTTCTTTTTTTTAATTTGTTTTAATAATAATTTTATTTTGAGCAAATTGGGTTACATATCTTTCACAGTAATATTTTAAGTACATATTAATATTGAATCAGGGGAATTCCCACCACCAAAGTTGTCCTCCCCTCACCCCTAATTTTTGCATGTAAAGAAAGCTCTTGTTGACAATAGTATTTTAGGTACATGACAACTTAATATCAGGGGGATTCCCTTTACTGAATTGTTCTCCCTACACCTCCGCTCCCATTCTTCCTCCCATATCTACGTCCCTCAGTCCCAGGCCTGCAAGAGTACGTGATCTCCTCTGTGCCTAACTTGCTACCCAGTGGTCTTGATAGCTCCCTTATTTCCTCCTGTAACTGGGGGTCGGGACTAGATAGATCAAGTTACATGGTTTTGTTTGAAGAAGGGAAAAGTAATACACTGGAGTAAAAATCAAATACACCGAAAATGGGTGGAGTCCTTCTAGAGGC